>CH003422.1:311923-322864 GCA_000149265.1 Ciona savignyi
AGCTTGCTTCTGCTCTCGTCGCGATGGGAAGAGAAAATGTTTCCGCTTCTCCTCAAATGATTGGGAGGAAGGGGAGACGGTGAGGTCTTTTCTTGTAAACGAGGTCACACGCAACACCTGCGCATCAGATTCAAGAATAAGAATCTTAGTCTTATTCTAGTTTAAGTTATTTTTCGCTCCTTCTTTACATTAAAAAGAACAGCATAATTATTTCAAGTAAGGAGACATGATAAAACGGAAAAACTACAGCAGTTAAAACATGTTAGTGAATAGACACGGCGCACTAAATAAAAAGTTGTGGTCGTTTAACCTTACATTAGTAAAAACAAATTGCAACAAAAAAATTTAAATGAAAATTTATTAAATTTAAGCCTCGACTAAGTGTGCAAGCACGACCCAGTACCGGGGCTGCTTTAAAAGTTTTAAGTGGCAAAAGAAAAACACCCTAAAATGAAATTCCACCTTTTACTGCATAGCCACCCACAAACAAAAATCATGCATAGTTTATTATTTTACTACCTATATTTATATGCAGCCAGAATATGTTGTAAATACAGCTGTTTATAAAAATAACTCTAACCCTAACTCTAAATATGTTAAATATAAATGTACTATATTTGGAAATACGGAATGCTCTATATATACACGCATTTATCTAGCTATCGTGTCAATTAGGGCCTCATTGATATGCACATATGCAAAGTCTTATGCTTTGGCATGCAGTTTGAATGTGTCTATCTAAGGAAAAATGTTATTTATTGGTAAAGGTCAACATGTGTTGGTCACCACGTTGTAAAACCACTCGATAAATATTATTCTGCCACAAAACAAATGTAAAAACAAAAAAATAAAATAAATGTTACCGAACTTAACATGTTATTTAATTTGTGTGAAAAAAGTTATTAAGTGGGTGCAACGCATGGGCGTCGGAATTTGGGGGTTTTCTGTCCAACCAAATGGGGTTGCTTATGATAACAAAAAGACACTTTGATTTTTATCAATTAGTTAAAAAAATATTACAAAAGTAAGATTGGACTGTTGCAACTAGGCGTCGGAAAATGTAGAAAAGGGTGCAGAAGGGGGGTGCTTTTTAGCTATATATTTACAGCGTCGATTGTGCAAACATCCCTTAGGCATGGTAAACCACTAACTGCCCAGATTGGGGATGTTTACAGTGTGCGCTGCAATGGTTGTCTTACAGATTTGTGTATAGTTGTCACAGAACTGTAGTAAACATTTTTTTGTGAATCTATGTTCCATGTATATTTTTTAATATAAAAATAAACAATTTAATAGGCATTTTATGTGTAATGTAAAACTGTTAAAATCAAATCCAAATATTTTTTGCATGCTTGCGCACAAAATTTGATGTATAGCTTTTTAGGTTAGCCTAATGAACAAGGCCACCCCCTTGAAAATTTTATAGAAACGCCACTGCTTTTTATTAGGCCTATAGTCGCAGAGATCAAAGCGCAACTACGTAATAATGCAATGATAAATTCTAGACACGCAAATACAACCATTATAATATAACTTTTGTTTCACCAATTATTCCTAAAATTTTCCTAAAAGAAGACTAAAATTTTGTATAACTCGCCCCTTTGGCTCCAATTGACGCCGTGAATATATAGTTAAAAAAGCACCCCACTTGTGCACCCTTTTCTACATTTTTTGACACCTATGGGTGCAACAGTCCAATCTCACTATTGTTATATCCCTGTGAAAAAATACATGCCAATTATGGCATCTGGTATGAGATATTATGGACGATGATAAAATAGTTGGGCTTCCAACTACTGTGTGCACACACCTTTCAACACAGCTTTTCAATTTTCAATTCATCCAAAAGTAATGTAAATTCAATTTTGAGACTCATTAATACTGTCCACACCATGATAGATTCTTCGTAAACCTTACCAAAATTTAAGATAAAACAACTAATTCCATTACTTTACATGCTGGTCAGTAAGTCAAAATATTTCAAGTTCCTTCACAATTAACCTTGCGCGACATGTCCTTGATGTTGTTGCAATAGGTTTGGTCAGGTGAGCCGAATGTGTCGTCTTGCACATCAAGGTCGACCTCCTTGTACTCCATTGCCCAACTATAAGGTACGCTAAGTCAGTAATATTACTTAAAAGCTTAGTTTTCTATTGTTCGACTCTCATCTTGACCACTAGGATAAGTTAACTTTAATCGAATAGAATTCAATTGGTTAAATTGACTAAAAAACACAGAGCAAATAGCTATGGCAAAACTGAGGTTAGGTCACCAAACATGCGGATTCAAAAATTGACTTTTGTTTTTGTGACTCAAGTGTTTTAATAGGTAGAGAAAATTTGCTAGTGCGAAAATTAATAAAAAATACATAAATATCAATAAAACATATGAATATCAAAAACAACATAACCGAGCATGATACATATACAAAAAATAGATTAAATAAAGGAACCTGTTTTCTTCTTTTGTTGCAAGATTCTGGGATATATTGTGCTCATTGTTACTTGATTGTGGTGGAGGGCTGGGACTTTCAGAATACCACAGGAGCTCATAGTTCTTGTTTGTAGTTGGTTGTATGCATCGATTCACTGAGGACTGCTGCAGGGATTTCAGGATTGAAGTCTGGTTCATATTGGATGGGACTTCAACTTGTTTCGTAAACTTTCCATTCTCATTTTCTGGTTTGTCCAAGTTCAAAATATCATCCTTGGATTTACTAAGTGATAGCACATATTCAGAGTTGTGTATGACGCTGCTGAAATCCGATGATTTGGTTCGACGGTGGTTTTGAGGGGTATTCCATATCACTCCATACTTGTGCCTGCCCCTGCTTGGGTCACTAGGATCTGAGAGTTCTCCTGATGATGTACGTGTGTGGTCGGATGATTTTCGGGATTCCATTTGGGTGGTATGGGTGGGTGAGGCTTGGGGGATTCGTCCGGGGTCCACAGGGAGGGTAACACTGGTGGTAACAACATTGCGGGAATTCCCCTTTGCCATCACCCCAAATACTCTCTCCTGACGTGGCTTCTCCGACCCCTCATCCTGCATATTGCATTAGACAATGAAATATATTGCATCAACTTACGTTGGAAGGGTTGGAATAAACCCACGGCAACAATTTCCCCTGTGTTCTTGGGCAAGCCATATTAATATACAAGTTAAAACTAATGACAATTGTTAAGTGTCCAACAATATGTCACTGGGGAAGCTGATGGTCACTATGTTGTAAAATAGTCATTTTTTTACAATAGAGGAATTGACACAGTGTTTTAAGACATTTCATTCTTTCGCACATTAAGACTCTCTATGTTTTATTTTATGGGAAATAACTGTACTACAGGCCTATCACCATGTTAAACATAACATACAAACTCTGAAGTTGTTTCACAAACAAACAAGCCACATACCCTTACCTGGGTAAGCTGTGTTCGAGCATGGTGGTTCCTCACAGCTTGCGCACTTGAAGTGTCGCGGGTTGGAGGCTCAGGCACATCTCTTGTGTGGAAGGTTTTCACAATCCGTGCATCTGAGTATTTAAACTCTGGTTCCTCTTCTTGAGGTCGGTTCGCATCATTCAACTGAGTGGACGGGTGATGTTGGGAATCCCCGTCACGAACATAGTTCAGTTTCTCGAACAAGCACTTCTGTTGTGTGACGATACCCGATGGTCGCTTCATTGGAGATTTATGTTTGCTGCCCTCTAGTCGGTTGGGTTTGTCCAAGTTATCAAGGCTGCCACGGGAACTTGACATGGTGCCAGAGCTTCGAGAGCTCGATACACTTAACCTGCTGCTTCGATATGAGTGTTGGGAATCCCCGGAAATAAGAGAATCTTTGGAGCCATTGACATCAGAACGAAATGCTGATTTGAGGTCCCCCGAGTCGTGCCAACCTTTAGCTGAGCGACGCGATTGCGCAATGTAGCTGCGTTGAGATGCTGGGCTTCCCAGGTATCCGCCACCAGGTGACCTCATATTCATACGATCTTCATGCACACCGCTTTCGTCTGGATGTTTGGAAGCGTGCCACGACCTCGGTCGCTCTATTGCTCCACTTCTAGCTCTGCGGAAAATAATTAATCTTTATAAAACAGTCAAAACTATAGGAATTACTTAACACACAACAAAAGCAACCGACTGTGGATATACAGTACCATATACTGATTCCCATCATATGCCTGTTTAAGCCTCCTGTAACTGCACTATAATATTACTAGTGTTTTACTAGTGTTTAACAACAGCACATTAATAGTGTTTAACACAGAAGCGCAGTATAAAGAATAAATTTGAGACTTGGTTTGGCAAACGCAGCTTCAGGTGAAACCGCATGAACCACCAGTTTGGTTTCCTATGACGAGTCCACGCGAACTCGCAATCTACACCGCGAATTTAAAGCTTATTAACTCACGCTGTATTATGCAGTGCTCTTGCACATAATCGATTTAAGCGCTCTTAAATACTCTCCTAATATTCATATTAACAATACAGGGTTATACGTTGAACTAGACTACGATAACATGGAAGGCGCGAAACCCGCAATCCAACAAACACCACATTCGAACAACATTTACCACGTTCGTGTACTCAAGCAGGCGAACTGACGAACGAATTACTTTCAACTGTCCAGACAGCGCATTCGCCTCTCGACGTGACTCATGGCTACGATTCACGGCGTAAAATCTTTCAATAAAACGAGTGTACATGGCGCTCTGAACACAAACTATGGCTTATTAAACGTCTAATTCCCGCCCGCCAGTCTGGACTCGGGTTATTATACTGCATTAGCCGAAGGCAATTGATTAGCTTTCGTTCGCATGACTGCATGTAAATGGTAAGCTAGCAAACGCACTTGAAACCAAACAATGCTTCCGAAAGATATATGATCTAGTATCAAACTTGTTCTCCAATCTTACTGTGCATACAGGTGGTACAATATGAGGATACGGTAACATCGGTATAATTGGAAACAGAAACACTGGAACCACGGGGCGTGACGTTCAAACAAAGGCATCTTTGCCTCGTAAACAATTCACTTCTGTATTTAACCGGGTAATCCACACGAATGTCAGGCATCACCATTAGCTGCATAGAAGCGAATTTAAACTTAAGATTAGGCTGCTACGTAAGTTATACGAGTAAAACTTTCACCATTTTGAAAAATTCTGGTAAAGCTTACCTATATGGCGGGTATATAAAACGTTTTACCCTTACATCGACACTAAACGAACTGAACAAAAAAGTCTTAGTCGGGCAAAAACGAATATCCTCAACACGTAACAATCGCCAGATATACAACTGCGGCGAAACAAACTATTACTCGTGAACATATATTTGAGTATTGTCCCAATAAGTCTACAGCTGATTATTCAATTGTTAGCTACTGTTGCGTACTAATGTGGCCTTTATGGCCACACAGCAGATTGAGACAACATCGAAACTATTCGAATTCTCACCGCGCAGTTCAAATACGTCATAATCAAAAGAAAGAAGTGGGCATTGTTGAAGCAGGATAGGAATCCCGAATACTCGAAACATCGATCGACATTCCAACATGTGTGTATTTACCATGCGCTCCATAACATTCTAATATCAGTGGCGCTCTTCAAGCAGAGTGGTGGGGGCAGTTCGACAACACATTTATTAGGTTATGGTGTTTTAACATACCAATCCGGCATATTTCATATCGCTTAATCCAACATCTTTTTGATATCTCCCACGCACTTGTGGTTAAATAAATTGGTTAATAGCGAATTATATTCTGATAATATGGGAGGCAATAGTCCATATATTTCTTGTAATATTCCTCATGTACGCTTAAACGGTTAAATTTGTTCAAAAACTACTAAAGAATTAACATCTGGTTAAACTATTTTGTGGTAGACCATTTTGAACTGTATACCCTTTGAACTGTTTTGTTCCTGTAGCCGGGTTACCATTACAATATATATTACAATGTAGTATAGATTCGACCCCAACACATTTCACATGTAGGTCCAGCGCGCTTGAAATGAGCGGTCGGGTTTAGTTTACACACTGTGCTAGCTACCTAAACTACTCCAATACGTCGTAATGTAAATAACATCATTAGTCCAGTCAGTATTTTATGGCACTTGTTTTTTTATAGTATTTTCAGAAAAAAAGCGTTAACACGGGAAAAGTCGTAGTTAATATGGTGACCATGCGAGGTACTGGAATCACACAATTGTAAACGATACAAAACCGGTACATTTGTTATCTTAAAGGTGCACCATTAATAATGAAGACCGTTCTCCATTTAAATCGATCTTTAAATTTATTCTGAGATGCATATACTAATTCGTTTCTTTCATTTTGAAATCTAACGTGTTTTCTTTACACGCACAAAAAGCCAGTAACTAAAACGCATCGGCGGCATTGCAACTATAGTTAGTGTAAAAACAACGGAAATAATTCAAATAAACGACAATACCTTGCTATGGACAAATGACGACATAATGTGGTTCTTGCTTGCCACAATCTAGTATTATGGCTCGATTCCAACGTCATAATGGAGCTTCGTTAGAGCACATTCTCTAAGCTCCCTACCACAAGTTTCTTTGTTCTAACTTGACTGGGTGGGAACGCGACAATGTTTGGCCGCACAACATTGGTTTCAAGTACCACATTCTACCAGATGCTTGTTTAAAACCTCCGCTCACTAAGCGAATAATACAATACATCTGTTCACACTGACTGGGGTTGAGATCGGCGTTTAACGCGTTGTGAAACATTGGGTAGTGGTGAGAGCAGTAAGTTAATGAAAAAGGCATGTCGTTGGGTAAGCTGGCGAGTCCTGAAGGGATACTTGACACCACAGACACAATATATCAATACACACATTACAATGTATACCGCACTACAGCAAAGTACACACCTAGATCTGCCCCTGGTGCCATTTGCTATTTAAAATGCCATCTGGCCTTGTAAATACCCTAGCCTGATCTTACACATGCCCATGTGCAATACTTTAGCTCCAGCGGCAACACTAAATTTACGAGTAGGGACTGAAGCAAACTTGATGGCGAGTATTAATCGGGCAAGTTGACCTTATACTTGCCGAATGGTGGACAAAATATGGCCGTTACCACATCACTTCGCTACCAGAAAGAAATACGTCATAAAGCGCCCTCCAAATAGCCAATTGTTTCGTCACAGGTCCGAAAGAAGCACGTCTTGAGTGAAGCGCACTCCAGCACTTGGGACTAATCGATGGAAATATCCTTGGCCGCGTGTACTCTGGGCTACGATCGCGACAAAATGCTATTGTTTAAATAATTACAGATTCCAATAACAGTGCATGATATGACGATTGCGGGTAGATGTAGCCAAATATTTATTTCGGTTTGTTTAATAAAATAATGTTATAATTATAATTAATAACAGTAAGTTGAAAAACCACTATAGAATTTTGTGGTTTTCCTATTTAAAATATAATATACAAACTGTTTCTGGTGTTGCGTCACCATTATATAAAATAGTAGAAAAAATCGATCAATAGTTATCGGAAGGAGCAGCATGTGAAAGTGGTTAAATATCTTAAAATATTCGTAATAAACTTCTGCCACCCCAAACGTTTAAACCAAGATAACCACGTGACACTCTACTTACTTGCGCATGCGCACTGTCACTACTGGTCTGAGGTCACGTGGTGCACTATTTTCTTCACTCCCAACAAACGGTTGATCCACTGCAAGGAGATGTTGAATTTATTATTACATTTCCTTTTTTGCTGGTAACAATGGTTTTATTTTATGTTCGACCCAAAAAAGGGAATACATTTTTAAAATGATGCATAATGATTACTTTTGAGACCAGATTACCTATTGCGTCATCTGGTGATGGATATTTCTCTTGGTCGAACCCTCGCGAGTGGGCGTTCGGACCCATCCGCGGATGTTCATACGGCACGCGATCTTCCGTGTACGCATCCTTTGTGATGTAATAACTTAATCGTTCATCGCACGGTGCTGGGTCGTAGAGTGGCTTGCCGCCTCTGTAGTACAAACACATATTAACCACACAAGATACACAGTCAAAGAAAAGCGTCGATTCACCAATGCTGTTGGTCTGAAGTCCTACATTAAACATATTACGTCATATATGTGGTTATTCGCATAAGCACCACGTAGTGAAGGTTTGCTACCTGATGAGCAAAGGGCGGATATAGACCAGCCAAGGTCACTGTATTTGCCATTGAGGTAATCCAGTACAACCACACAGAAAAGAAGAAAAAGATTTCGTAGTACCCGAAATTTAATATAATGAGATAAATAGGGATTTAATCTAGTTCAGGAGTTGGATAATTACATCTGTTATATACAACTAGACCAAAACGGTAAAACATTTTTCGACCTTCATAAGATTGCAGCACAAAACTTTAATGTTTTTTCAAAGCGCGTTTTTTACATACGGGCGCAAAAAAAGCGGGAATTCTGCCAAATCAACAACTGATAAAACATAAGCACTTGGTCACAATAACATTTATGTCAATAAAATGATCATTTTGGCCACCGTAGTCAATTTGAAAACTAGAATTTTACAATTTTTAAAATGCCAATTTATTTTATTATAAGAGTGACATCTCAAAAACGTTATGAAAGTTCAAAAATCTTTCTGGAATCACTGTTAATACTTCTGTTGAGAAACACAGCAAGGCGATAATTTTCGGAATGTTCGAGTGTGTAATTTATATTTCGTTTGAACCTATGACGCACTTTAGAAACGTATTCTGGCCATGTGTTTGTGGAGGCGTATTATGGAGCGTTTATTTTTATTTGAAGCCCGTAGCTATGCCTGCATTGATATATGCACAACAAAGTCCATCGAACCGGGATTCCAGTAATAAACCTTACGTCATCATGAATAGGCAAATATTGACCGAGCAAACGATGTTCGATTATCAACAAATATAACGAGCGTGACGTGTTCGAGGCTCGTATTTTAACAATTTATTCTTGTTATAAATTTAACCAATGTAAGCAGAAACACGACGAACAAATGTTTCAATCGAAATTGTGAACAAGTGAATTGTGACTATAGTTACTACCATTGTGACGAAATAAAGGAAAGTAACAATGATCGTGTTGAACATAAGACACGACGCTTTCCCACCGATAAGTTAACAACGAAAATTAACTGCAAGCTACACAAGTAAGAAGGAGTAATCAAAACAAAATGTACAAAATAACAGTTCCAAGAAGACATCCATTGACTGCGAACTAATATTTTTGCCTCCGGACAACGTAAATAAACAAAGTATGACATAATAATGGTATAATACCACTTTCACCACCATTGATTCGGCACCTTCGCATTGAATACGACAACTGCTTCATACATTACGTATTTGTATATTTGGTTCAAATAAAGACCGTCGCTTGTTTATTTACATAATGCCCGACCGCTTGCTATTACACAATGTTCCAGATAATATTGATAATGATAACTACCTCGTGTACAGTTGATATATCACGTCACTGCTATGACGTCGAAATTCTGGACTGTCGTCCATTTCTATCTTTTGCTAACTTTACTGATTTAACAATGCATTATCATCTTAACACTAAGGTAACACATTTGATTTAAAATTTGTGCACACGTTTACATGGACTATGTTTCATCTGTTAGTTCAGAATTTAAAATTCTAATATCTGCTGATACAATGCACTGGATTGTTACAATACAGTCCAACACTAAAACTACTGACACTACAAAACGGTGCACACATTGGGTTATCGAGCAAACTTTCTCTGGATTCATCGATCGAGTAAATGTTTAACTAAGCCTAATTGATTTAGAACAGTCTGTAGTCAAATCCAATAGGACAGGTTATTAATACATCCTTTGTAGCACGCACTAAAACACACCCTTAGTTTATTACACTTTTGCAATGTCATTGATTGAAGTGGGTGTTGGGGACACATCAAGGTTTTTAACCATAGCTCTAACGGTAAATTACCAATTTTAGTCCAAAACAGACCTTTTGTTTAAAGAAAAGCTGTGCTCCTAGCCAAACAAAGGTTGTCAAATTAAGCTTAATATGCAGTTTCATTTATTGTGCTATCATCAGAAAACATGTTGGTGAGTCGTAAACAACCTCGTGGTCACTGCTACTTAATATCATGACGTACAGAGATAGTGGTCATTCCAGTAATTGTCTGCATAGTCCGGCCGCTTAGTCTGGCGGTTAAGTGGGTCGCCTTTCAATCGAAAGGTTGCAGGTGCAAAACTGGTCTATAACCAGTCGGTTGTGTCCTTGGGCAAGGCACTTAACAGACATTGTCCGAACCCAGTGGATTAATGGGTTCTACCAAACTGAACGAATGTGTCTATCATAGGCTATACAACACACTGCAATAGCTCCGGCAACCCGACGGTGAGCGCAAGGCGATCTGACCATTGACAGTATGTTAACCCCCTTGGTTTTCCCATTCACAGTGATAAACATGTATATCCTATCCTATCCCAAACATCGTAAGTTGCAACACTTTGGCTTTCAAATCCTGGTTAAGTAAGTACTTAATGCTTTGACAGAGGTGCAAAAGTGGTATACTGTATTATTGATATTGTCACTGTTAATCTTGGTCTCCTTTAAAGGAATGCATATTGTATTTACTTTGTTTTTTATTTATATTTTTCCTAATTATTAGTTTTCCTGCATTATGCATTTGCCACATATGATTTGCCGTCATTATTTTATATTGAAAACGCAACGTGGTTAAACCCATTCATTTCTAATTGCAGAAACATTTAGCTCGAGGTCAAAATGGATTAGAGAAATGCTGTTTGACATTCTCCAGTAGTGAGAGTAGTATTATAATATAATACTAGAGAGTGTCAACCATGTTTTTAACCACCACTATTTGTAAAACGCATATTGTATGCTATATATTCATGTGAGCAGGGTCCCTAACCACAATTC
>CH003422.1:324053-342346 GCA_000149265.1 Ciona savignyi
GTCTAACAAATGACTAAGTTTTATTATGATTTTATTATTCCTTCTGGTACATGTCAGGGTAACATGCCATGGCTGTCACAATCATAATTCAGGAACAAATTTTCATGTTTAGGGTATCTCTCTACATAAAGTTTTACATTGTTTAATTTGATACAACATTGGGTTGTGGTCCGTGGACTAACATTTCACCAAATCTGATCAAAACTAGAGCATCCCGCCAAAGTGCTTGCTCAAAATAAGCCTAATTTCTGGAAAAAAAGTACCCTTAGGTTTTTAATGATTATGGGGAATTCCTTTGGGTTTATTACCCAAAGATCTTTGTTTTCTTTTTCTAAAGGAACCCATAATTACAATATTTGAGCATTTTTATAATTATCACTTGTGGATTTTATTCGTATAAGAATAGTTTTGTTAAGACGTTTTTTTCTTTATTTTTATCACTGTCCAAAATTGTTGGTGAACATCCTTCAGGGAATTCACCATTGTAAGTGAGAATACCAAAGACATGGTATTTTTTTTAATACTTTCTACACTGATAATAAGTGCAACACAGGATAAGAAGGTCCATTGTTAGATACATTTTTTAACTTAAACACAAGTTTAATATTTTTTTCTTGACAATTGACATAGGCTACTGAAAATTGTATTGACACCAATTTTTAACTGTTAATTCAGTAGAACTATTTTCTTAGTACACAGAAATAATACTAAAAATTAATTTGAACTACCTTTCAATTTCCAAAAGTAAGCTGGCTTTCGCAGACTTGACGAGTTGAATTGCCTCCCCTCTCATTCCACTTAACAGAACATGGTTAATACTGTGGATCATATCACCCACATATAACCCTCCACTCTCTGCTTTACCACCATGTTCCACCTATTATGTATAAAAGGGACACAGTGAGGTGTAATTATGTACATGTACCAACTGTGAGAATCGGAATAAGATAAGAAACAAATAACTTTTTCCATGGATGCTGAGATTAAAGGAAGTATTATAGACGGCACAGCCATACTTTAGAACAATTGAACTTATATTAATTAATCGGAAGTAATCATAATCATTAATAGTGGGATTGTTTCCCATACGTAAATGTTGTGTAGTATCAGTTATGGAAACATTAGATCGAAAAAAATCAAAGCATGTTACTTGTAACATTTGGCTGTTTTATAAAGCATAGAGGTTAAATGTTTTTTTGTTTTTTTGTGTGGCTTTTCTATAGTAGGAGCATTGCAAAACACTCATATTATATTTTAATTTAAATTTTAACTAGGATACTACATCAATATATCAAAATTCAAAACGTTTAAATATATTAATTAAGTAGTTGTTCAAATGGTTAGCCTATTTAAGAGATAAATAAATACTCATGCAAATCAATTAATCTATTGTTCAGCAGCATACATGTATATTTTGATATTGTACAAATTTGCTGTATTAAAATGAACAAAGAGCGAGGTCAGTACACAGTTGGGCGGACAGTTTCAAGTCACTCTGCATACATTTAAAGAAGATCGGATTGTATTTTAACTGGTATTGACATCCTTTTGCATGTATGTACCGGTCAATGAAATGCGAGATGGTCACGTTGATAGTAGTCTAGTTTAAACTTTCCTCCCAGGATTTCACTAATGTTGTTAAGCAAAAAAAGTGAAAGTTTATAAAGTATATCTAGCTACAGTGTGCGAGTTTTATCTTTAATCATCATGTGCTATGCCTACCTGATACGACTAAATAAAGCTCCTAGGCTACATTATCAAAACTCACAGTAAAGGTGCCATGTTAAGTGAATTACTAAATACCAGAAATATGATAACTTGCAGGTATGCCCGATAAATGTGCAGTGGCAGCAATGCATACTCCCGACGGGAGAAATGTTTTTTATTGTAACATGACATTAGCATGTCAGAACTTTATAGCAAACATCACAAAGTGACTGGTGCTTTCAGCCTCATACTTCGAAAAAAAATATTTTACCAGGCATAAATATAAAAAATTTAATTTTAAAATTTACAGGTGCATTTTAGTTTGTAAAAATGATTTTGTAAAAAAAAATTGATGTTTAAACTTTATGTACTCATAAATATGTTAGATCATTAACCAATATTTATGACACATTCCAGATACAGTCATAGTGCAAATATTAGTAATTCGATTCTGGTAAAAAGACAATGCTCAATTTATTTCCATTGAAACCCTTCAATATTTCTTGATTAAAGCTTATTATGTTACTACGAAGGCAAATAAAAGTTAAGAGGTTCTTAACAAAAAAAGGGAATTACACTGTCATACAATTGATACTAAAATAAGGTCAATCTCCGATCAACATATTTAAAAGGTTTTATGTACAAGGAACTGTATGTGATAAAAATAATGAAAATTTACAAAATTACCAAATATAAGATGGCTGATAGTATGGATATAATGCGAGAAAGGCATATGTACAAACGGTTTCAAAAACGAATATTCTTCTGGTAGAATGTTCTTTATCAATAAAAATAATATACTGGATAATAAGTTACCTTTGATATGACAAGTGGTTTGTTGCTTTCCCATCCTCCTTTGATTGAAAATCCCGCAAGGTCTACCCCCATGCAATGCAATTTCAATACGTTCACGCCGAATGGACATATTGTGATATTCATGGAAACATTAGAACACTAAACTGCTGCACTATCATTTAACACAGGTAACACCAATATAGTTATATGCTAACAGATGTTAATATTTTTAAAATCATGTTTTAGCCCTGTTAGAAAGTTCATTAACGGTTTAAACCAAGAATGTCTCAACCATATATAACACACTGCATTGTGTTATATATTTAGTTTACAGGTAAAGCCACAGTTCTATAGCCTGAACGATTTCTTATCGATAGAGGCCATACTACTCATACTGAGCATCTAAATTCTCAATAGCTTTAAACTCTTTGGTGTTGATATAAAAAACGGAATTGGTGAAAGCTCTAATGGCCTAATTAATCCCTATTCTCGTGCAACACTAATATAAGAAAAAGAGGGAAAAAGCTTTATAAAAACTAATAAAAGCGTACCCCCAATACTAATCTAAAACTTAAAATTAACCCTAACTCTAACCCCAGTCCTAACACAAACCCTATTGCCCTTAACTTCATTTTACTGTGCAGTTTTACTCTTTCTTCCAATATTCTCCTTAAAAGGCTTTTAATGTTTCCCCGAAATGACACCCCACTGATCAAACAGGAGGGAAAGAGGAACGCTGCTCACTAAAACTATGGAAACTAATTCTAACCCTGCCCTAAACACTAATCTAAACCCCAGACGCCAGTACTAACCCTAGCACCAACCCCAGCTTTAAAAATAGCTGTAATGCCGTAATATTTATTATAATGTGCAGTTTCCGTCTTCCCTCCTTCCCTCTATCCCTCTTTTTAGTTTTCCCCAAACAATAATGACCACGGGTACAACAACAAAAACTTAATCCATGTATAATAAATAACAAAACAAAACCATCTAGGGTTGTACCATAGATATCTATTGTTTTAAAAAATTCTACAAGTTTCGTCACGCGCTGGTGAGTGAACGTAAATTATATTACTAACAGAAGAAAACAACAGAGGTTATGATTTTATAGTTAACCCTTAAATCAACTTAATTTCTTAAAAAGCGTAAACAATAATAAATATCGGACAGAGAATTACATGTTAAAACTAGATGTTGACAACGAAATGTTAACTACCATCATTTGTAAAAATCCATTTTGATATTTTCTGAAGAAAAAAACGATTGGATTTCCTGGTTGTTTATTTTTTATTTTTTTATTCCAGAGATGCCAAAAGAATAAAAATGGTTACTATAAACGTAAAAAATAAAATGTCGTTAGAAAAGTTTTTAAAATATGCACATCGCAATGACACATTGTTATTATGATGGATAATAAAATACTTGTGGTGTGAAGTTTCTTGACACCCCTTAACGTTTGTTGTATTTTGTACAAATAATATATACCGTAGGCGCCGCTTACTATGACAACCTTGGGGCCAAACTACGTTACCAACTTACCATAACCGCCCCCGAATCGACGCCGTTAGCCACATGAAGTGTGTCCAAATACCGTCAAATTTATCGTTTAAATGAAGTAACAGTGTGACGTTGGCAGTACACATTTGGGCGGAAAAAAACTAAACAGCTATATCATAAACGTGATTGTTGGCGATTACTAATTCCGCATTTATTTTCTTATTTTAAACATTTTGGAAATTTCCTTTGTGCGTATGTGTGTCTGAAAGCAGAGGGGTCACTGATATAAAGGTGTTGCGTTTTGGACGAAAAAGTGCTAAATACTTAAATATGGCTTGTACTTTTTTGTCTTAAAATTTCCTATTGACTTTTTTATATTAAGTTTTCAATCTACTATGCACCTAGTAATAGTGTATTTTGATTTATTGGCACTCGTGAATTTTACACAACATAATGCAATGGCTCCGGTAACCCGACGGTGGGCGCGAGATATGAAGATTTTCCGTCTGCTAACGCCCCCTGCGTTTTCCCATTTGGATTTACAGGGATAAACAAAAATATACTATTTATTATATCTTATCCTATTCTAATTGGCTCTGGACTTTGTGGGTGATTTCACTAAGTAAACTCGTTCATTTTATTTGTTATTTATGTTTCTTAATATTTATGTTAAATCTCCACCGCTTTCTTATGTTAAATCTACAAATTTGGCATGATTTGTACTTCTTGTCCTAAAATAAATAAAAAACGGCAGAATGCGGTATCGGCATATCGATCGTTTTTGAAATTCCCTATTTATTTATGTTCTGTTTTTCATGCACATGGTAGTAGTGTATTATATTTGCCTTAGTTTTTTATATATTTATTGGGATTTCCAGGGTAAACTGGGTTATTTTATTTCGTTATTAATTTTTTGATTGTTTTCATAAACCCACCAGTTTCTTAAAAATTTGATTGGGGAATTCCCATGTGGTTTTTTACCCTAAAGTTTCCACAAAATATGCAAAAAATATGACCCAACATCTCTAAAAGTAAAGTTTTTTATTTATTTTAATGGTATTTGGTAGTTTATTTTATATATCTACAACTGCTATTGAAATTTGAAGTCAATAATTTTCCCTCTCGTAAATTATTATCGGCTATTAAAAATATCGTGGCGGACATTGTTTAAAATGACTTTAATATTAAGTGCTTAGTCGGGGATTCCTCAAAAAAAATTAAAGAAATATTCCAATATCTTTAACATCACTGGTAAATGGAATAACATCGGACAAAAATGCATTCAAAAATTTTTACACAATTGCATTGCACTTTATGATTATTCGAAAATAAAAAAACAAAACGTTTGACAAAAGTATAACTGTAAATCCGGTAGTTCTGACACCAGGCTAACTTGGGGATTCTTAACAAAAAGACAATTAAAATAAAAAATACTAAAATTTCAGTGTAGATCAATAATTCATCGAGCATTTTGTATATCAAGAGATGCATATTAGACAACAGGCTCCTTCATTTTATTTTAAATATAAATTTTTGAGTGGGTTGTCTTTCTCTAATTTGAAAATTTGTTTCGTTTTACCAAAGCCATGAGGTATATCGATTACGTCATCATACTGTAGTATGACCTTAAGTACCATGGGTTCATTGACCTGAAATAACCTGACGCATTGTGGTGCCACAAGAATGACGTGGTTCCGGCAGCAGCAAAGGGGAAGAATTAAAGCTTGGCCGTATGCTCTACACCAGCCGCTATGCTACAGGAGTTTGCTTATTTCACTTATATCTTCAACATAATTGCATCGTCGATTTACCTGGAAGTTGTTTCAAGTCCGTTGGGATTTTTAACTCAAGGTGAACAAGTCAGTTTAATAAAGACCAAGTTTCAATTATAGTTGAACGAGGTTAAGACGTGAAGGTTAGGATAGGAATAGGCCAATGGGGTATTCATGTTTTATCGCAGAAAATCCTGTGAATATGATAATGTAGGAGAGATATAACACGGGCAATCTTCAGATTAGTTCATAAAACTATCGGGTTGCAAAGATCATATTAATGTGTTGTATATGTATAAGAGTTTTACGGGAGCCCATTATTCCACTAACTTGCCTTACGGGAGCCCATTATTCCACTGATTGCCCGTCAAGAGTTTGTGCTGTCTGCAGAGCGCCGACGCTCTTGTCGATTAGGCCAGATTTAACAAAGTCTCTTCAATGTATTTATCCAGTATATATACTTTCACAGTCAGTCGGATGAAGCGTTCCCCGATTGACTTTCACAGCGCCATCAAGTGTCATCAACCTGAAATTATTATATTAGGTACCTACGGGAAGTATGGTTGTTACTGTGGGTTTTTCGGGAAAGGAGTGCCCCTGGATGCAACCGACACGTAAATACATTGATATTTGACTTAATATCGTTTTAACATTACTGTTAACGTTAAACTAATTACTTTCCCTCATTTGCAAATTAAATAGTTTCCTTTTTCGTTGTTAGGTTAGGTTTAACGGAAACGCAATTTTTTATCATCTGTGTTTTAGGCTTAGTTTCTGTGTTTTTTTCCTATCTCAATTTTAACTCTATTTGCTTCAATATTGTAACAAATGATCGAGCTCTCAAACGATCAGTCTATCACCCAAATGTTTAATGTGAGGTCATGTTGTCATTAGCCCATATTATAGCCAATGATGTTTTGTAATCTCACATGTACGCACAGTGCGTATCACTGTTCGGTAATTCGACTGTGGGCATAAGGTAATTTGACAATTGACCGACACCTGTGTTTGCCAACTTCCGGAGATAAACATGAGTATGATAACTTATCTGATCCTACTATATAAATTACCGTAAGCTACATCAAAACGAATATACTTCCCTCCTCTTATAAAACAGTACACCACCTATTGTATTTTTTTATTCTATTTGTTATCAGATTGACTTTATTTTAAAGTGTTCTTCAAAGAATTAAATGAGATTAATATGGGAAAAATGACTTATGGAGTCCAATATTTCCCGTTTATTTCGGTTAATTAATAATTTTCAAAGAACGTCGCGTCTGATGTTTTGTTTTGTAAGACGTAAGGTTTAATTGTAAGACGTAAGGTTTTATTATATTGTTTTTTAAGTCTTAAACCTACACATTTTTAATGTCTTCACAACCGTTCGGTTACTCGTAAAGAATTATAAAATATTGATGTTTTTAAACTTGGGTAATTCATGTACGCAGTGCAACTGGTGCTACGGTCGACATTCGGTATTAAAACATTTACAAGTGATCGACTACGGTTGTTTCGTTATCCAAAACCAATGTTTGTTTACTTATATAATGTACATTTAATGTTACATATACAGGTGGTGGTATAGTTTTAACAAAATTATGGAATATTTTAAAAGAAAATTGTTTTAATTTGATAAAATCAGGATACCAAAACAATTGTTCTTCGTTCACTTATTACGAATATGTATAAAATAGATGATACTCGTGTTTATTGAGAAAATAACATTCGCTTTAACACGTATATTTGGCAAAATGCTGCATATTGCACATCCACAGACGGATTGCCTAAACTTCTGTTTTTATTATTTCCTATTATTTCTTGCCAACATCAATTTACCACCTTAGATGTTGTGAAAGACACGACCGGTGCTATGACGAGGCAGATGCGATGGGGAAGACACGCTGGGAAAGCCTCATCTCAGTTGTTGGGGGAACTTTAATGAACTCGTACAACAGCGCTTGCGTCGACGGAACGGTCGTTTGCGGTCGGTACCTCATCAACAAATAAGTAATTATGTTATGTTTTAGCGCATGTGTGCACAGAGGTTGCTCACATAGTCAAGAAGTTTGTCAGTATTCTGCGCCATACCAGTGCTTAATTTATTTGTCAACAATAAGGGTAGTATTTTAACGTGTAGCCGACATTAACATGTGTAGCTGGTATATTAAATGGACGGCATTCCTGGTACTGAAGTTGCCGGTTATATCTCAACTAGTCGTCCAAAATTATATAAAACTAGCTGAGGATCATTCCTGGAATAATAATTGTCGGTATACCACCTCCATGACAGCCAAGAACTCTCCATACCAGGAAAAGTTGTGCAACTGCGATAAAAATGCTGCGTCATGCATGGCCCGAGCCAGTTCAACATACGACCCTAAATTGTATGGCATTGACACAGATCGATATTGTAAGTACTTCTTCAGCCCTTTATACATTGTTATACATATTATTTTGTTTCAGGTAAAGATATCAAACAGATGAATAACATCACTGCTGTGCCAAAGACTGATTATTTTAACGAAACCACAGTTCGTCCTGTTGTGACCACCTCTACGCCAAATAGTACCATTTCTTTGACCAAAGTTACCACCTTCCATATTGTAGCCGATGTCAATAACGATGCTTGTAACATCATAACACCTTCATTTTATTTAACCATATACGCTTTAATTGCAATAATTCAGCTGTTATAACACTATGTAAAATATTAATTTAGGCAATTATTCTTATAAATTTTATAAATGTTTTCAAGTAAAACTGTAGTTACACAAAGCCAACTTCTCCGGTTCTTGCAATTATTTTATTTTCTTGAGATTGCAAATGTACCCTTAATGTTTCTGTAAATACCCAAATAATTCTATTCATCCATTTCCGATCAAAAGTAGAGCAATCGCACTCCTGAGCGTGAGATAAGACGGTCCATCTTTTATTTATTATTTTAAAAATAACTTTTGGAACTTTTTTTTTTCCCTGGTGTAAAATGAATCAAAATTTTTATTGTTACATTTCAAAAAATAGGTATTATTACGAAATAAAATGCGCATGTCACCTTCAACTAGTTCTGTTGCGTCCCCATTGTTATGTTTCTCTGCCAGTAACACATGCTGATTAGCGTTGAGTAAATAATGTAATGTATAGTTTTTTGGAATTGTATGTAACATTTGTTGAAAACTCTTATGTTCACATTTGTTGAAAAACTAAACAATGAACGTACATGCAAACCTGTTCAGGCATAATTATCTAACAACATTTCTCTAAAAAAACCAAATGACAACAACAGAAAAACGGCCACGAGGAAATTATTAAATATGTGGAAATAAAAGGTAGCAAATCTGTTTATTTTTTAGTTGGCGAGAAATACGCAAAATAACCGTTCGCTGGTCTATTTTTAGCACTTATACCGATTTCTGTACTAATAAAATGTTCATTACCGACAGACCAAAAATGAAAAGTATTTCGTAGCGATTGAGGTCAACGAAGTAGACATATTGCCATGAACAAGTGGTTTTGCTTATTGATCGTAAGAATGAATGAAGGATTCTCTGGGAATTTCCCTTCTGATTGTCCACCCTTTTGCCGGTTAAAAAATCAAGAATCATTTTTGTTGAAAATATTCGAAATGAACAACAATAGATTAGAACACATTAATTCAGGTTTAAACATCCATTAAGATAAAACGATTATGCAGTTAACACTATTGCCTTTTTATATAAAAAAAAACGAATGAAAATAATATGACTTTTTAACCGGGCTAGGTTTCAAAGCCCTAATGAGCTCGCCACGCCACCCTATTGCTCTCACTTGGACAACACCTACCGATCTCTTAAATGAAAGCGGACCTTGATGTCTTTAGCATCTTGCTTAACATCAATTAAGTATTATTAAATATATTGTACAACCCCTACCACACTCGGTGTCGGTAGGCTTACTTTCCATAAAATTAAAAAAAATAATTAAGATTTTCTAAACTTCCTGTGATTATATTGCATTAGTGGGTCCAGGACTGAATATTTTACGGATTTCTTTTGTAGTGTTTAGAAATCGGCATACTTGACAGTCTTTTTTACTTAATCCACTAACATTATTGTGGGCCGTCGTCTTCCTGTACTCTAGACTGATTGTGATTGTGTTTGACTGTATTTGAGCTTTTATTGCGTTTGTAGATCTTCTTGAATATACTGTTAAGTTTAGATTATAATCTAAATTTGGTGGATTTAATTTAATGTTTTAGATGTTTAATTTGGCTTTACTTTAAACAAACTTTAGGCGTAGGCCAACCGACTACATTTAGACAAGATTCTGTAAAGACTGGAAACAATAAGGACTACGTCACAATCCAAAATGGTCGTAATGAGTTGGCGGATTGTTTTAATATCGTGACGTCACTAGAGTTGTACAAACATATTCCACAGTTGTTTACAAAAGCATAATTGCACTATTTATTAAAAGGAAATCCTTATTGCATAACAATGGTACACCGATAACACTCAATGAAAAAGTTGAGTGCTATAAAAATAATTTTTAAAAAGTAAAAAATTAAAGTCAGGTAAACTAGCAGACAAGTACCATTGCAATAAAAAACAAAGAAATTTGTCATAACATCAACATCAATGTTGCGTCGCACTTTCCAGTCAAATTACTGTGCGGATTGACCAGAAGAAGACTAGATTTCTCGCAGAAGACGAAGTCCGGGTAGCTCGCTGGGGAAACAACGTTGTGGCCAAGTTTTCTGTCATGTCTGAGCACAAGAGTGGTGTATGACGGTGGATAGTGGGTGCTTTTTATCTGGCCGTTATATTGGATACGTCGGGGAACCCCCCAGTAGTCCGTCCGCCCTATCATGAAGCATTGGTTTCCACCGGAGCATGTTGAAGGATCGATGCCAGCCGGAGCACATCCAATATACCTCCAACAAGTCCACGGCGAAGCGACTGACTGAAAGCGTACGCGATTGCCGCTCTGTACCGCAAATTTATGTCCAAGCATTAATGAGCATTGGAATTGAACAGGAACGCACGTGCTTCTTTTCTTCAGAAAATGATGTCCACTTAGCGATCTTCCAACAACTACTTCCGACATCAGAACAGAAAGAGCTAAGCTTACAATAATTGAATTCTTTATAGTTTCGGCCATTGAATCCAGTCGCTAGAATTGTCAGATATAGTGTGGTTACTTATAGAACCTGTAATTAGTATGATGTGGTGGTATGGAACGTGGCGCTTATATATACCATAGCGTAAGAAAATGTTCGCACCTGACGTGAAACGCACGTGACGTGTACGCAGCCTGCACCTGCCGGTATTATCGCAACCGAATAAGCAACGACCCTTCATCACCAATATCTAACCAAATATTTAAACAAATCATTGCTAATGTGATAATGACTCCATATACACATATTCCCAGATAGCAACATTGGTCGGTTTGAGCCGGTCTTAAGCAATATTATCCTCCGATGACATCAATGTGCTTTATGAATGACGTTTATTCATTTCCTTTAATTGTTAATGTGATTCCGTGTCCTTACGGCCATCAAAAATCTAAATCATAAAACAACCTTGACTCATACTCGAATATTGGTGTAAAGTTAAACGCATGCAACCTAATGTATTACAATTTATATATAAATATATTTATGATAACGATCAAATCTGGCAGTGACGCGGCACGCGACTGTTAATAGGTGACTCACGGCTCCCACGATACAGGGTATACATTTTTTTTATAAAAACACCGAAATCGATTAAGTCACTGGTTTCAGTTTAGTAAGTAACAAATAACCCCAACGTTAATCTACCGATCTATCTATAACCCTTCTGGCTTTAAATAACTAACTCCATTTACGGCAGCAAGGTGTAATCTGTAATATACCTGTATAGACTACGCAACACACGTGACGTAAACGTGACAGAACTCTCATCAGCAGAATTCCCCTAAAACATGCAGCAACAAATCCAACTGATGATCCAAAGCAAAGCAGGTTACAATTCTAGAAGCATGGAGTGCATACGGAAGCTATCGGCCGCTCTTGGTGCAATTGCAAGCAGCTCACAGCAATGCACACCATACAGTGACATATATACGCGCTTTGAGATATTTACGGTGCCATTTTACGTCATTTAATATATTCGACTGATTTAGCTCACAAAGTTTGCCGTTTAAGATAAAATTAGAAAAGAAAAAATGTTGGGATCAGATCTGAGGTTACAACAATGTCCGTTAAACTTTTCACTGAAAAATCGTTTCTTTCGTGTGATAAACCCACGTAAAGATGCTGAGTGACTTCAATGTAGTCGTTCCACTGCACAGATTTTCATTTCCAGCATAACTTGTCATCATTTTTATACAAAGTTGTCGTTTATCGGTTCGATATTTTCCAACGCTCAATTTATATTGCACAATGGGATCACTGTAAATAGCCTAACCTTTTAGAACATCGTGTTGTCGTCCAAATTGCATTAAAACGTGTAGTTTGAACGAAAATTGATAATTTTTAACTTTCTAAACAAGGTTAAATTTGCGCATTCGTAGTCTATATTTAAAAACAAGTTGTTTTTACTTCATAATCACGTGCCCGCGTAATCGTTTTTTTCCACGCCCCAAATCGAACGGGTATGTTGGTTTCAGTTAACCCTCGGTCAAAAGTTATTTTCAGCACCGGTTGCAGAGAATAACTTGTTGAGCTAAATATATTTTCTTACTACGCCTGCTGATCATCGGTGATTCAATCGGCCATTCCATTCATAAAACATCGCGCGGTCACCGACTGAAGATAGACGTTAGCTGACGTCACGATAAACATTATCTGACAATGCAGAATATTTTACCGCCCGGTGGCACGTTTTTTGATAGGGCACAAATCTAAACTGAATGAAAAATAGTTTAATTTAACTTTTTGTTACTATTCGTGTCCGGGCAGTGTAAATTGGTCTGGTTAAACTAAAAATAAAAAAAAATCGAAAGTTACAAAGTAGGAATTATTTAGAAAACCAGAAATATTCGAAATTGTTATTACGAGGAAATATTCCGATGAATATTAATAGTACTGCACCCGAGTGCATCCGGCTTTAACATTCATCAATCATTTAAAAAACACAAAATGTAGCGACGTATTTTTACTTTCTTGTTCAGGGCAATACTTGGTCGATAAATTATGAAGCAAAAACGCATGGATCGAAAATGTTTAAACTCGGAAAAAAAAATGAATTGATATGAAGATGGCAAGGGCGTGAAGAATTAATGGTGGAACAGCACCGGGGTTTTAGGTAACATTGAAAACAGTGGGGAGTGTAATAATCAAGAGGTAATACTAACATACGTGGTGTTGGTTTACTGCATGGCGCGCTATGGAATGCTTGCTGGTGCCAATATTTACAGCGTATACATGCAATTATAAATAAGACGGCTTGGGCGGGATGGTGGGACGGTGGATGGGAAAGCTGCTGCGTTTTACCCCGTTTGATGGTGGGTGTCGTTGCTGCGGGGGTTTGATGCTTGAGAACCGCTTTTTCTCACCCAATTGCCCGAACAACCTTGGTGTGACGAGCGTGTGGTAGCTTGCAACCGACTTGTTGGGTTGAATGTCCCTTGCACAGATGCTGCTATACGGAAATTCCCCACTTGACTGTGCAACGTCATCTTGTCCCGAAAACTTTTCCTTGACGTCATGTAACTGATTCATTGAATTGATTTCCGGTGCACAATCAAGTAATTGAGGAATTGGCGCAAAACAAGTTTCGATTCCGGGCAGACTGATTTTCGGTGAAGCAACATCCGTGCTACAATGGAGTGGAAATTCAGCTTCGGTGTCAACTTTACCACTGATGGTTTTATTTGCTGCAACACTTTTAACTTCGTTTTTAGCTTCGTCATCGCTGGTGACATCACACGTTGAACCGTTTTCAGCTACGTCATCGCGGAAGACATCACTAGTTTTACTGTTTTCAGCTACGTCATTCGTTGTACCGTTTTTAGCTACTTCATCGCTGGTGACACCATTCATTGTGACGTTTTCAGCTACATCATCGGTGGTGACATCATTCGTTGTGACGTTTTCAGCTACGTCATCGCTGGTGACATATTTCGTTGTGACGTTTTCAGCTACGTCATCGCTGATGACATCATTCGTTGTACCGTATTCAGCTACATCATCGCTGGTGACATCATTCATTGTGACGTTTTCAGCTACATCATTCGTTGTGACGTATTCAGCTACGTCATCGCTGGTGACATCACACGTTGTACCGTTTTCAGCTACGTCATCGCTGGTGACATCATTCATTGTTTCATTTACAGCTACGTCATCGCTGCTGACATCATTCGTTGTACCGTTTTCAGATACGTCATCGCTGGTGACATCATTCGTTGTTACATTTACAGCTACGTCATCGCTGATGACATCATTCGTTGTTGTGTATTCAGCTACGTCATCGCTGATGACATCACACGTTGTACCGTTTTCAGCTACGTCATCACTGGTGACATTATTCGTTGTACCGTTTTCAGCTACGTCATCGCTGGTGACATCACACGTTGTACCGTTTTCAGCTACGTCATCGCTGGTGACATCATTCATTGTTTCATTTACAGCGACGTCATCGCTAATGACATCATTCGTTGTACCGTTTTCAGCTACGTCATCGCTAATGACATCATTCGTTGTACCGTTTTCAGCTACGTCATCGCTGGTGACATCATTCGTTGTACCGTTTTCAGCTACGTCATCGCTGGTGACATCATTCGTTGTTCCGATTTCAGCCACATTATCAGTGATATGACTGATGAGATCATTTGTAGAGTTTTTAGTTCCGCGAATGGCACATATATCATCTGTCGACCCAACCATGCTTGATATGGCACCAAGTAAAGTCGGATCAATGGTAATGTCAGAGTCGATATCAACGTTGAAACTTTGTATATTAAGCGATTCTGATTCCCTTAGTGTATTTTTGAATCCGTCATCGACTTTTCTATCGGATGCAACACTTACCTGACTGCCAGGTGGTTTTGGGGCTCTCCTCTTTTTCCTGGGTGAAGCCACAACACAGCCGCTTTGGTTTGCTTTGGCAATCTTTATTGATCGCAAGGGTTTTATTGGGGTTGAATTTCCACCCTCCAATGACGCATTGCTGTGCTGTCCACCCTCCAATGACGCATTGCTGTGTTGTCCACCCTCCAATGACGCATTGCTGTGCTGTCCACCCTCCAATGACGTATTGCTATGCTGTCCACCCTCCAATGACGCATTGCTGTGCTGTCCACCCTCCAATGACGCATTGCTGTGCTGTCCACCCTCCAATGACGTATTGATGTGCTGTCCACCCTCCAATGACGCATTGCTGTGCTGTCCACCCTCCAATGACGCATTGCTGTGCTGTCCACCCTCCAATGACGCATTGCTGTGCTGTCCACCCTCCAATGACGCATTGCTGTGCTGTCCACCATCCAATGACGCATTGCTGTGCTGTCCACCCTCCAATGACGCATTGCTGTGCTGTCCACCATCCAATGACGCATTGCTGTGATGTCCACCCTCCAATGACGCATTACTGTGCTGTCCACCCTCCAATGACGTATTGCTGTGCTGTCCACCCTCCAATGACGCATTGCTGTGCTGTCCACCATCCAATGACGCATTGCTGTGCTGTCCACCCTCCAATGACGCATTACTGTGCTGTCCACCGTCCAAAGTCGAATTGAAATCCAAAGGAAATTGTTGAAACGTCATAAAGCTTACAGGTCGTCGATTGCCCGGCACTTTGTTGCGAGGTTTCAATGTAACATTATCGACAGATGAGGATCGCTGGAGGCCAAGTGGCTCGGGGACATCGTCGAAAACAGAATAAACGTCATTCACGGAAGTGCCTTCATTTGCAGAAGTGTTTAGTGTATGTCCTCGTTTTCGACCGCTCAGTGACTTAAAGGAAAAAAATCTCAATCGTCGTTCTGGGGAAGATTTAAAAAAACTTCCAATTTTCCATTTCTTTGTTGTTGTTTTAGATTCCCTTTTCTTATGAAGTGAGTAGGATCGGTTTGGAGAAAAAAACCTTAAGAATGACTTGCTCTTCTTATCCCCATCATTGGATAACCACGATCTTCGTTTCTTCTTTCGTGCATCAGCAGCAAGATCAGATACTGGTAGTGGTGATGTCACTATTTCTTCCTGCCCGTCCTCAAACTGCGCGACAGCGACATCAAGTGACAGAGAATGAAGGCGGGCTTGGAGCTGCTCGCTGGTTATCGCATTCTCAGTAAGAATATCAGTGGACGCCACATCTTCAGCATGTTGAGTGGGTTTAAATGAAGAGAAACCATGTCGGTTATCAGACATTTTTCTTGGACGATTTGGTGTAATTGAAATGGTGGATTGCTCGGGGGGAAAGTCTTCAGCATCACTTTCCTCCGTTTGTTTATCGTCAGTCACATCTGTATTCGTCTTGACCTGCTCATCAAAATCTTGTTTGTCATTCACACCATCAGTTTCGGCTAGATTAGTTTGCTCAGTGTCTGACTGGTCAGTATCCTTATCATTTTGCTCATTATCGGTTGGTTCAGCATCGCCATTATGCCCATCATCTTTCTCCTCGGCGACCAAAGAATTTGGCAATTCCACATCGGAATATAGCGCCACCATGAGGTCATTCCACTCGCTATCCTCCTCCTTTGTCGCATTTGTATCAACCTTGGAAGTCACGGAACCAATACCAGAGGATGGGGATGATGTTGTCATTGATGAAGCTGATGACATCACCGATAGATCTGTGGTTGGCGTGACAACACCTTCATCGATACCGCACGACCGAGCATCTCCGACGTCCATGCAGATCTCGTCGGAGAGCAAGGCGGAAGTGATGGGTTCCGAGAAGTCACAGAAGACCAAGTCCGCACTTTCCTTCGGAGGGTAGTTCCATCTCGACACCTTCACTTGGTGAGGACCAAAGTACTCTGGAGCTGTATTCATGATTGTGTTAGATATATATGTCATTACAACAAACATAGCTGCTTACCTAGAGCAGTTTCTGGAAGTGGCAATGTGAGAACCATGTTATCGTTCCCATGTACTCGACAATATCCAGACACCATCAACGCCATGTTTTGTGCAGATATCGGGTGCATGGAGAGAACCAGTGGCTGCGAGTTATAACTGAGTATTAAATGTTCAAGCAATGTTGGCAACTCACCGGAAGATCTTTGAAATCCAGTCTCATGTTGGTAGTGATGGCTTCAGCTGCACATGGAGCTACTTCTACAGAGGTAATTGAACCAAAATCAGCAAAAATTGACGACATTTTGGTCTTTGTGTTGATAACTTGGCTCACTCCATAATGATGGCCAACAAGAAGCGTAGTGCTAGACTCAGGTAATGCCTGCAAGATGAGTATTTATTCTGAAATGTTAGTGGCAAATATATCGCTAAAATTAATCCGTATTTACACTTTATAGTAATGGTGCAATGGAAAAATTATTTTTGATAGTTGTGAGGAAACATTAAGTTATAAATGAAAATTTGTGAATAAATATAACAAATCCTGTTTGGCGGAGATTTGCAAATTACTCCCAACAGAGAGTTATTTGTGGATGTTCAAAATTACAGAACATACTTTTAGAACTGAAAGCGATTATTTAAATGATAAACGTTTATAGATGTATATATTTTTTTCAATTTAGGTTTTCACCATCACTTGTAATGTCAATTAACGGTGTTTGGTCTTCATTTGGCTTACAACGTAAATTCAAACGCGGTTATGGCGACTTCGGTTTTTACGACCATTTGGTTATTATAACCATACTCATAAAGTCTGTGAAATATGTTAAATGCAAAAAGCAAGAGATTAGCTGATATGTTGTACACACCATGATAGACGCAGCATAGTATCGCCCTCCATAGAGATGTTGTGGAGATAGGATCCGAAGGTATTGCATCTGCAGGTTAAGTAGGACATCGGAACCAATTGGTTCGGTTGTGGGGCTTGTTGGAGGACTCGAATTGCTCATGATGTGCTTCATGTAGCTTGCCTGCAATCAACATAAATGGCTTAACATTTATATTCCACTGGTTGGCCAAATATTAGTTCAGAAGTGTACATTCC
Organism: Ciona savignyi; assembly: GCA_000149265.1. NCBI lineage: Eukaryota > Metazoa > Chordata > Ascidiacea > Phlebobranchia > Cionidae > Ciona > Ciona savignyi. Next base: position 341,920 of record CH003422.1, read on the forward strand.
CCTTTGCAGCCCATTTAATTTACTAACATACACGAAATAATGGTGCATATAAGTTGGTAAAATAAATAAACCTTTAAATATTGTTGAAGTAATTTCCGGTGTTCCTTGGTGTTGTTGGAGTTGACCATGGATAGCATAGATGGAGGAAGGAACTTGTGTAACCCATGATCTTTTCTGCAATTTGGTGTCAGGATGTAACAAGCCATAACTAATCATTGACCAGTTCCAAATTGTCAAAAATATTTGTTTGATAGAGACTACTTTGTACTTGATATGTCACTAATCTAGAAGCACACCGCTTCAAGGTTCACTTTGTACATTATATGTTAAAACAGAAACATATGAGTTTCCATAACTACTCCAATGTTACTCGTAACTTGCGTTCAGTGATAGCTATAATTTTTCCATTTAACAGCCTAATCTCAAG
>CH003422.1:347735-395952 GCA_000149265.1 Ciona savignyi
TGTTTTTAGAGAGTTAGCTTTTAAACCGAGATTCCAATATGAAGCATGTCGTCCATACTTCGTAACCGTAACATTAAAAACAACTGTTTTTGACATATTCAAACAATAAATTTGAAAATAACATCTGGTCATATAAGATCTAATTGCAAAAATTAGGGCGTTGTGATAAATAAACAACATAACCTTACATTTGATAAACGGACTAACGTTTCTACCAAGACCTTTTTTAGAAGCACTTGTTAAAAGTTAAAATCATATTACCTTACTGCTATATACGTAGCTAAGTAGAACTTGGCGCAGTGTGTAGTTTTTTTAATTGAGTGTCAATTACCATTGCCAGTCATGTTGTTATAAATATTCAAGATAATCAAATGTAAAGCAACTACTTTTTAACATTTACTTGTTGGGTACAAGGAATCATAGTGATAATTGATATTTTTCTTAATCCTGTCTTTGTTTAACCCAGGCTATATAAGCTTTAAAGCTAAATCATGTTTACCTTGTCTTCAGTGTGTTGCCAGGTTTCAAGTTATGTGTTATGGAAAAAAGTGTTTAAGCCTTGATTTGATTATAGGATGGAGATATACAATAAAGATAGAATACAGTTCGATAGGTTTGGCTAACATATAAAGTATATAAAAGTAACATTGAGTTAAAGTACTGTGTTCGTGTTAAGCATGTTAGTTGCTGTAAAAGTTATTTAACCAAGTTGAAAGATATATGATTTTTTTTTCATCTAGAGTTTTCTTTTACTTTAGCAAATTGTCTAATAAGCTGTACATAAGCACTTGCCTGCGAATAAAACATTCATGTTAAAAAAACTTTTATTTGAAGTATGAAATTATGACTGTTTAATTAGGATTTTGTTCACAAGCTCCTGTTTTTTTTTCCTTTTTCTTTTTTATAGAAGCTCCTGTTTATAAAATAAACTAAGCCACTTGGTCCAGGCGATATCCTTATATATGGACACAATTTACTTGCTATGAATCAGTGGACGGAAAACAGGCATGACCCGGTCTTGCTGTAGCGGGCATCTTACAATTATTTGCATCTGCACTGCAAAAACCTAGGTTCTTTAATTATTATTATTTACAATGCCTTTACCTGTAATAATAAAGTCGACCATTTAGTCCCAATCTAGCTTCCCATCCAGCGGGCAGGGTTTTCCTTGGAGCTTCGTGAGTGGCCATATTCGGTAAACGCAAGGTTCATATTACTTAGGCGGCATTATAATTCTGCAGATCGCTGCAAACAAACATTGTTGCAAATAAAGCAACCGTCAGGTAGTGTAGTTGTCAAATCATCTTTACTTACAAGAGAGCTGTCGCCTAATACGGATGAATAAGCACAGTGACAGACCTGTCATGGTCTGTTAAGTTGAGAAAATTATGACTGAATTTAAATATATGCCTTTCTCGTATCTGGATAAGATCGAATAGGATATTCGTGTTTATCACCGTGGTAAAGCGCGGTACCTCTAAATACTACAGGACCGCTTGGACCGCTTGGAGCGCATGGAGCGCTTAAATCGCTTCGATCGCTTGGAGCACTTGGATCGCTTGGATCGCTTACTATACTTCGTAATTACAAAAAGCCACGATAATATTGTAAGGGTTGGGGTTAAAGTTAGTTCTGGGGTTGAGATTAGTGTTTAGGACAGGGTTAGAATTACTTTTCATAGCAATCTAAGTGATCCAAGCGATCCAAGCGCTCCAAGCGGTCCTGTAGTATTTAGAGGCACCCTGGTAAAGCGCAATGGGTGTGAAAACACGGGCAGGGCTTTATATTGTTTTGGTTTCAAATTATGTTTGCTTATTGTTGTTCTTTTGCTTAGGTTTTACCGCCGCATCCGCAATATTTATTAAATTATATCCTTTTTTAAATGACGTGTTTTAACGACTGTTCGTTTTGCCGTCTTTTCCTGTTCCTGTTCCTGTTCCTGTGTCGTGATTTGTTCCGTTTGCCATTTTTTAATATTGGGCAAAAATGAATAAACTAAGCTAAACTAAAATTGTCTGATCACCTCGCACCCAACGGTGTTGCCAGGGTTACATTTAGCCATTTTCTGGTACAAAACGCAACACCCTAATATGAACGACTCTGATTGCAGACACATGTGAACAAGAAGGAAATTTCCAAAAATTGTAAAATAGGAAAATAAATACTGAATTAGTAATCGCCAACAATAACAAAATTTAAACAAAATAAAACACAACATGCTATAGGATAGGATAGGATATTCATGTTTATCCCCGTGAATGGGAAAACCTAGGGGGTTATCACATGGGCAATCTTCAGATCACCTCGCGCCCATCGTCGGGTTACCGGAGCTATTACAGTGTGTTGTATATGATAGACACGTTCTTTCAATTTGGTAGAACCCCTTAAACTGCTGGGTTCAGGCAATGTCCGTAAAGTGCCTTGCCAAAGGACACAACCGACTAGCTAGCGACCAGTTTCGCACCTGTAACCTTTCGATTGAAAGGCGACGCACTTAACCGCTAGACCACCGGGCCGGACAAGGGAACAGGAAACGACGGGATAACTAACAGTCGATCAAACACGGCATTTTAAAATGTAAAACATTATTAAATATATCGGACGTGTCGATGGAAAATTTAAAAATAAAAAGTGCTCGAGTCTAGCTAGAGCCTTATCACATATTTAATTATAATCGAATAACAACTAATCCCCACAACTACATCAATAGTAATTGGTTATATTTCTGTTCGTTTAGTTTTTTTTATAGAATAAATCATAAAATCAATAGTTTCTGCTTGCAGAAGCTTTGTATTATTTGTATAAGATAAAACAAACTTCAATAGGTAAGGTACTAAGAAATATGGTGGGCTACACCACTAGTACTAGTCCGGCCGGTTAGTCGGTTAAGTGCGTCGCCTTTCAGTTTGGCGATTAAGTGCGTCGCCTTTCAATCGAAAGGTTGCAGATGCGAAACTGGTCGCTAGCTAGTAGGATTTGTCTTTGGGCAAGGCACTTTACGGACATTGCCTGAACCCAGCGAATAAATGGGTTCTACCAAATTGCAGGAACTTTTCTATCATATACAACACACTGAAATAGCTCCGGTAACCCGACGGGGGGCGCGAGGTGATCCGACGATTGTCCGTGTGTTAACCCCCTTGGTTTTCCCATTCACGGGGATTAACATGAATATCCTATACTATCCTATTCTATTTTATCATCCATCATAATAACAAGGTGTCGTTGCCATGTGCAGTTTGAGTTTTACTTTTCACGCTATTTTTCTAACGTTAATAACGACCTTTTTATTCATCTGGCATATTTGAAATAAAAACAAAACAACCAGGGAATTCGATTGTCATTTCTCTTTTAGAAAAATATTTAGAGTACAGTCAAAATGACTTTTCACAAATGGTAGTGGTAAATATTTCGTTGACACCATTTAGTTTCAACATGTAATTCTCTCGTCATAATAATGCATCAATATCGTCATAATGCATCGCGTCCACCGCCGCACTACCTGAACAGCCCATTATTCTACTGAGTTTTGGCATGTCCGTTAAGTGCCCTGCCCAAGAACATAATCGATGGTTCTGACCCGAAAACCTTTCGGCTGGCTATACAATGCTGATGCTTTTACCCATTGAGAACATCAGACGACCATTTGTCGCTTAAATGTTAAGGATGTTTTCAAAGTCGAAATGTTCTCTGTGTGCAAGGGTAATTCACCCACAGATCTTTCGCCAATTGCACCTTTCCACGTATAGCTCTGCAGGTAATTTTAGCATAACTAGAAGAATTTATAAAATTCGGAGGCAAGAATGTATGTTAAAATAGAACTGTAGATAAAACGAATAGAACGAAAATAGAACGAAACCGCGGTTTTGTCATTGCAAATATGTACCGCATGTTATTATGGGTCCCAATTGAAAAATTGGGACACATATTGTTTTTGTCCGTTTTTTTTTTTCTTTTTTTTTTTTTTTCTTCGTCAAAGGTTTGACAGGCATGGCATGGCGCCCCGACATCTACCAGAAGGAATAATGGAATCGCAATGAAACTTAGCCATTTGTTAGACAACATGGTCTAGATATGCAGAAACCAAAATTTTGGGGTGATTAATCAAGGGGAATTCCCCTGGGAGGTTAAAAACCAAAACGGTATTTTTTATAAAAAAAGATAGCTTTTTGTGGCATAGCGCTTAAACAGCTGCTCCAATTTGAATAAGATTTGGTAGAATGTAAGTGCATTAGACACTGATTTAACACTTTAAAAAAATTAAAAATTTACCTAGGGAAATACCCTAAACAATAAGATTTTGTTCTCAAATCATGATTGTGACAGGCATGGCATGGCGCCCCGACATCTACCAGAAGGAATAATGTAATCGTAATGAAACTTAGCCATTTGTTAGACAACATGGTCTAGATATGCAGAAACCAAAATTTTGGGTGATAAATCAAGGGGAATTCCCCTGGGAGGTTAAAAACCAAAACGGTATTTTTTATAAAAAAAATTAGCTTTTTGTGGCATATAGCGCTTAAACGGCTGCTCTAACTATATTTAGATTTGGTGAAATGTTAGACCATTAAATCAGTATGTGCCAATTAAAAGAAGAAAAAAACTTTTACTTAGGGTAATTACGTTAAAAACAAAGTTGTGTTCCTGAATTAAGATTGTGACAGGCATGCCATATCGCACTGACATCTCCTAACAAGAAGTCTACAAATCAGATTAAAACTTTAAGAATTGTTACATAACATGACCCACATATGTAAAAACAGAAACTTATCTACTAAACCTAGGGGAATTCCCTGATACCATGAAAAACTAAATCGGGCTGTTTTGGCAATTTAGCTTCATTTCACGTCGGCGCTTGACACGACGGTTTAATTTGAAACATTTGTGGTGAAAATGTTCGTCTATTTAAGACGTTTATTCTTTTTTTTACCTACACATGGAAAATAAATTTGGTTTGATAACTATGGGACCCATGCGTTTATGCTTGCAGAAACAATCTACATATTCAGTGTATAAAATACAAGTTGTGGTTACAAGGGACCCTGTAGCATAAATATATGGCATACAACATGTGTTTTACAAATAGTGTTGGTTAAACAGGTGGTTGACACTCTCTAGTTGTTATCACTGGTTCCCTATGACTCCTTCTTATAAGGTGGTAAATCCGCTTTTTTTAACGTGACCGCAAGCTTTAACGTTCCAAGAACTTCATTTTTCCCACATACTACCATGATGTCATTAGTTTTTATGGGTCCCATTTGGAAAAATGGGACACATATTGTTTTTTTTTTTTTTTTTTTTTTCGTCAAAGGTTTGACAGGCATGGCATGGCGCCCCGACATCTACCAGAAGGAATAATCGAATTGTAATGAAACTTAGTCAATCGTTAGACAACATGGTCTAGATATGCAGAAATCAAAATTTTGGGTAATAAATCAAGGGGAATTCCCCTGGGAGGTTAAAAACCAAAACGCTATTTTTTATGAAAAATTTAGTTTTTTGTGTCATAGCGCTTAAACGGCTGCTCCAATTTGAATCATGTTTGGTGAAAAGTAAGTGTATTAGTCACTGATTTAACACTTGGAAGAAATAAAAAAAATTACCTGGGAAAATACCCTAAAAAGTTCGATTTTGTACTGAAATCATGATTGTGACAGGCATGCCATGTCGCCCCGACATCTACCAAAATGAATAATGGAATCGTAATGAAACTTAGCCATTCGTTAGACAACATGGTCTAGATATGCAGAAACCAACATTTTGGATAATAAAGCTAGGGGAATTCCCCTTGGGAGGTTAAAAACCAAAACGCTATTTTTTTATAAAAAAATAGCCTTTTTTGGGCATAGCGCGTGAACGGCTGTTACAATTTAAATTAGATTTGGTGGAATGTAAGTGCATTAGTCACTGATTTAACACTTAAAAGAAATAATAAAATTACCAAGGGAAATACCCAAAAAAAAGGATATGTTCTTAAATCATGATTGTGACAAGCATGCCATGTCACCTCGACATCTACCAAAAGGAGTAATGAAATCGCAATAAAAATTGGACATTTGTAAGATAACATGGTCTATATATGCAGAAACCAAAAATTTTGGGTAATGAATCTTGGGGAATTCCCCTCAGACGTTAAAAACTAAAACGTTTTTTTCTTATAAATTAGATTTTGTAGCCATAGCGCTTGAACGGCTGCTCTAATTTTATTAAAATTCAGTAAAATGTTAAAACATTAGACACACTGTTCCAATTAAAAAAAAGAAAACATTTACTTATAGTTTAATTTCCATGAAAACGAAGATATATTTCTGAATTGTGATTGTGACAGGCATGTCATAGCCTATCGCACCGACATCTCCAACAAGAAGTCGACAAATCAGATTAAAACTTTAAAAATTGTTACATAACATGACTTACTTATGTAAAAACAAAATGTTATCTACTAAACCCAGGGGAATTCCCTGAAACAATGAAAAACTAAATCGGGCTGTTTTGGGAATGTAGCTTTCTTTCACTAAAGCGCTTGAAAAGAAGCTATAATTTAAAACATTTTTGTTGAAATGTTCGTAAATTTAAGACGTTTGTTCTTTATTTAACTAAACATGGAAAATAAGTTTGGTATGTTAACTATGGGACCCATGCGTTTATGCTTGCAGAAACAAAAACTACATACTCACTGTATAAAATACAAATTGTGGTTAGGGACCCTGTAGCATGAATATAGGTTATACAACATGTATTTTACAAATAGTGATGGTTAACACGTGGTTGACACTCTCTAGTTTAAGCATGGATTTAATTACAAGTTTAGAATCTTGGCCCTTGCAGCAAAAATCAAAGCCAATTTTTTTCGTTTTATAAGTGGTGCCCCCATATATTGAACTAATCATCATATGCGTGTTTTGTCATGGGCGCAAGTAACCTAGAATAATAATCAACCTTGCGTGAAGTTGTCGAATTAGATCTTTCCCATGATCTAACCATACACACCAGAATACAAATCATCGCTAGGTTCTGAGCAGGAGTTGGTCAGTGCGTCAATTGAAAAATTACAATCGATTTTATTATTCTCTCTTACCTAGGCTACCATTCAGAGCAACAATTATATTCTGGTAGTTAGGATTATTTTGCAAAGCGAACCGAATGTTTTGTTTTACCAAGTTTTTTTCCAGATTTGGCCCAAGATTTCAGACCAAGGAATAAAATTTCCATTCCCATGTTCTTCGAGGTATTTAGCGGTTGTCACTTCGCACTATAAGGCCAAAACATCAATAACAAACTACTACCTTTACTTGTTAAGAAGAAAATTACCAAAGCATATTTTACTACCTTAATCTATATAAAAAAACATGTACCACTAGCCTCTTAATTGACCAGGTTTAAAATCAATCTTTTATACAACAATAAGTAAAAAGTGTCAACCACGTGTTTACTCACCAGTATTTGTAAAACACATGTTGTATGCTACAGGTATACGAAAGCGGATATGTACTTTGTTTCTGCAAGCACAAAAAAACGCATGAGTCCCTGAGGTAACAAACCGATCTTGTTATCCTTCTTATTACACAATATATGTCATTGTCAGATATATGTGTGTATCATCTCGTACAAATATTTGTCTTAATTTATGTCTAAAGTATTTTGTGTTTTTATTGAGTTCATTTTTTTTATTTGTGTTTTTAACTTCGTTTTTTTTGCGTTTCAGGTTTACCGACTCTCCCGTGTTATTGCTTGTTACGTAATTATTACCTCGTGCGGGCCTTTGTATTTTCTGTGTTTAAATCGTTAACATAGTTTTCCCACCTTATTTCCCGCAGTTAAAGCCGTACAACCAATGTAGACGTAATATACAATTATACTGAACAAGTAATCAAATTTGGGATAGGTGAAACGACATATTGTCAGATATGTGCATGTCAGGTGCATGTAATCTAACATTCCACAAAGATTTAACTGGACTGGCATAGTTTTGTTTCTGCAGGAAGAAACGCATGGGTCCCATAGTTATCAAACCAAACGTCTATTCCATGTGCAGGTAAAATATTCGTGTCAGATTTACGAGCATTTTTTCATTTTTTTAAATCCGACTTGACAACTCTTTGTTGGAGATGTTGGGGCGATGGTTAAAGCAGTAACATTCCACCAAATCTGATAAAAATTGGAGCTACCATCCAAGTGCCATGCTCAAAACAAGCTACATTTTTAGAAAAATACCGTTTTGGTTTTTAACATTCCGGGGGAACCCCCCTGAACTTATTAATCAAAATTAAGATTTCATGTTGTCTAACTAATGACAACGTTTTATTGCGATTCCAATATGCCATGCCTGTCACAATCATGATTCAGGAACATATCTTCATTTTTATGGGAATTACCCCAAGTGAATTTGTTCTTTCTCTCAATTGGCACAGCAGTGACTAGCGCTCCAACATTTCACCAAATCTGAATAAAATTGGAGTAGCTGTTCAAGCGCTCTGCTAAAAAAGTTCTAGTTTTTAGAAAAAATACCATGTTGTCTTACAAAAAAACAAAGTTTCATTGCAATTCAATTACTTCTTGTGGTAGATATCGGGGCGACATGTCATGACTGTCAAGCGGTTGACGAAAAATAAAGAAAAAAGAAATAAACGCCATATGTGTCCCATTTTTCCAAATGGTGCCCATAAATAGTGGCGTATTACATTGTCGTTTTTAAAAAGTGGCGTGACGTCTTGAAAAATCTGCGTGTTACCTCCGAAAAGGTTGCGTTATTTTGTATCGGGAAAAAACTGGACTACACCACTTGGTGAAGTTTGTCATTCGATCATCTCAGATTTGACTAAATTTGGTTTACTGCAGCATATAATGTTGATTTACAAATCGTTACCACGGTTGTTCACGTATAATGATTATAACTAGTAAGATTTTTTATTAATTTATTTAGAATTGATAGTGGGTAAACATTAGCGAATACTTTTACAAGCAAGCAAATAAAAAAAAAGTTATTTAAAAGCTTATGGTTACGAGTTGAAAATCAACATTTTCAGATAATGATGGTGTAGTATATTTAATTAAGTGTCTACCATCATCTTCCTTGTAATCGAAACTGGCAAAACAAAACAAATAAGAGCTGTAATCTGGTTAGCCGAAACCATACCCAAACTATGATTTTGGTTGCTTGTCGTTAATATCTAACAGAATTAAATATATACTATTTTCAAAAGGTTGTCAAGAAGAATGGCTAATTGTTGTGTTTATTTGAATATTCTACACCATATGTTGTTTTTTTGGTATTGAGCTACTTAAGATTATATGGAATGGACGAATCTGAGATCAAAGTTGGTGCGATGACAAAACGGTCTCAGCAGAAGAGAAGTTATGGACCGGTTAACTTTAAAGAGAGGGTATTTGTTCTTACTCAAAGCAAACTGTCCTACTATGAAGGTACTATATATGTAAGTATATTTTTAATGATATCTCTGAAAGATAACTGGCAATGTTGTTTATTTATTGTTTCTCATTTTAATTTTAAAAAAAAACAGGATAAAGATATACTAAATTTGTAAGTGGTAAGATGCAAACCCTGGAAAATGCTCGGTGGGCTGTAGAGATGTATAAAGTGGACCAAAAAATGGGAAAGTGAAAAACAGTCAAAACATCATTTGATAAATGTATTTGCTTTAAACTGTCCACATAGTTTGGTTTTATATTTAACTTAAAGTGTATAACATTTTAAAGAGTCTTCATCAGCCTTGATAACTCAAAAAGGACACTCCAGGTCAAAAAATGTTAAAAAAACACATATTTAAATAAATAAAATGAAAGGAATGGAATGAGGCAATAAATAGTGAGTGCAACTGTTTTACTTGAAATTATAAAGGTTGGCATTACAGTTTAAACTAATACCTGTACAACTAATGATGAGTTTTTTAGGGTAGCAGTATGCTACAGTATTGGTTTTGTTGACCCGTGTTTAATTTTGTTTCAACTGTTCGATAAAAATGGCTAATTTCCATTTGAATCTCTTGAGATCCCTAACCAGCTTAGATGTAGGGATGCACAAACTAGAATATCTTGGTATTCTAGAATAGTTATTTCGAATCCAGAATATCGAATCCTATTCTATATTAAAAAGCAAAATTGAGTTAAAGTGGCAAGATCGTCAAAAATTCCTGCTGCCGCTGACTCCCTTTTTGGCCAGTGTGATTACATACTTATAATCATAGACGGCGACTTCAGTAAAATTTTACCGTTGCGCTAAATTTAATGACGTCACAATCGGCCCTTTGTCTCGAACTAACTGGGATAGAACTATGATACTAACGATTTACAAAGCTAAAAGATTAAGCCAGGAGTTTAAGTGTTTAATCTAACTACTTCCCCCGCTGAAATATTGCATGGTCGTTAATACGCTGCTCAGCGTCAACAATACGGGAAGAATATACCAAATATTTATGTGTCTGCGAGGGCTGTGCAAGAACCCAGATTCTTATAACGGTTAACTGATCAAAGAAAAAAACGTTAACCGATGTTAGCCTACTGTTCTCTCTAGCTAATACTTAGTAATGGGAAGAACATGGGGAAAAACGGGAGTGCGTCGTCAGTGGTCCTGTATTGAATCTAGGTCAACGTAACCCTAGGTCAAACCGCCGATCAAAGCAATAAACACCGCTGGAAAAGCGGCGCTGCGGTTAGAAGATTTAATGTGATAATTATTAAAAAGCGCAGGGATTTTTTTTGCGTTATTATAAAACAGACATTGCGGCGTAACGGCGGAAGTCGGCGCCCATGCTTATAATATCCGTTGTAATCAACGCTGCTGCAGTACGTACAATGGAAATAAAAAGGAACTCCTTGCAATTATCGTTTCTTAATGTGCAATGTATATTATTTCGAATCCAAATATTCGAAATAAACGTAATATTTGGATTCGAATCCCGTAGGATTCGAATCCGGAAGATTCGATATTCTAGTTTGTGCATCCCTACTTAGATGCTCTACATTTCCATGGAAACTATGCCATTTAACATGTATTTAGGCTGTGTTTCTTATTAGAATTTCAATTTTTAGAACAAATGGGTAATACTTTTTATTTTGGTGTGTTTAAAGTTATTTTTATTATAATCCATGTAAATTAACTGGATTATAAAATAGCATGTTGAATGTGTAACCAAAGATAGATTTGGGGCATTTTCTGCCCAGAAAAAAATGAATGAATCGGTATTTAAAATAGGTTATGTTCAAATCTTCAGCTATTCACTTTTACAGAAACGGGGTAAAGTAAAAGGAAGTTTTCCAGTATCAACCATCACCTTTGTTGGTCCAATCAATGATAGAGCTTTAAACAGAAAAAGTTCATTTCAGGTAAGATTAACATCAGTATTCACTTAATGCTGTTTTTGTTCAAACCACCCTTGAAAATAAATAACCTGTAAATAAAATAGCAATTTTACTAACTTTTTACGTAAAAACTTAACATTCTGGACAGTTTGAACTAGTTTATAAGTGGAAAACTGACCCAATACTACCAAGCATAATAACATGTAGTATAATATTTGGTACCGGTAGTAGTTACACAAATATACTAGTGAGAGTTGGGAAACTACCTTTTTTACCTATATTAAGCAATCTTGGCCTGTGTATGTAAGTGATTGTTTGGACTGGCCTACCTGACATGATCGCAAAGAGCAGGCTCATGTATCTTTTTGATGACTCGTGCGAACAGACTCATCTCATTATAAGAAAAAGAGGAAATAAACCATGATTTTTTTTATGTAAACGTATTGTGTTATTAATGCTTCAAGGTTTAAAACCTTAAGTTTTGTTATTGATTTAACGAATAATAAGATCATTAAGGCCATTGCTTTTTAATGCCTAATTGCTTTGTGCCCACCATTAAATTTATTTAAAAATATTATGTAGTTACTGCTATGATTAAGTTCATATGCTAATACCTTATTGTGCAACTTTCTAGACCACACATATACAACCATTAAAATATATGTTTTATTAATAACTCCACAAGAAGTCTGAATGGTTTGTGTTGGGAATATACAACTTGAAGAGCATGGTTTTATACAATGACTGCACTCTGGATGATTAAAATCTAACTGCTGATCTAAAAATTTTGATCATATAATTGAATTTAGATATATGCATAAACAGCATGCTAGCATCCGCTTTATATAGTTGGAACTAATCAAGTATATCCTTGTTAGAATTCTGCTAATCTAGATAATATTAGCCAACATTCATGAATCCCTTAAAATGTTATTTGAAATGGTAAAGTTTGTACCTGAAATGAAAGTAATATATTACACATAATATAAGTCCAGTAGTTTAGTTCTACCAAGTAAGGCAACAGCCGTAGTGTAAGTGAGAAACTGTGTAATGACTACTAATCTCATAAACTGACACAACGATTATAGATGTTTTTGAAAATCTTCTTCATGAATCATTGCGTGTTGAATCACAGCATTAATATTTTTTAACATTTTCATCTGGACTGTTTGTATCACCTCAGTGGTACTGAAACTGACAGTTTTCTCTCTTTTGTGTAAAATGTTTTTTTTTATTAATTACATTTTATAAGAATTTTCCCATAACAAGTGAGTATCCAATATTTTAAATATTATTTTAAATTATTTCTTTATTTTATATTTTGATTAAAATTTCACTGAGATTTCGGGGGTTTCATGTTGGAATTTTGTGGAATATCGCTATCATATGTGACTTTTATTTAAATACTGTAGATAATTCACAATGATTGCTACCTGTACTGCTGCACAAGGAGCCAAGACGAAAGAAATGAATGGATTAATGCAATCAAACAAGGTTAGAAAAGATTTTAGGATATAAATAAAACTATGAAAGTGTGAATTTTTGGAAGAACTGTGTAATTTCAGAAAATACTGATGTCAATTGTTACAGGTTCACATATGCTAAAGCATTGCGAGAATGCAAAATTATTATACTTAAGTGTTATTCCACAAACGTTATTGTGGTCAGTGCTGGTATTAATTTAATGATCTTGTGGTTTATTTGTGACAGTGAAATATAATTAAAACTATCTTTTTAAGTTTTTACATTTAAAATTTACAGAAGCTAGTATTCTGTAAAAGTTGGTGTTGTGTGCTTTAGTGAAGTTATGTTACATGTACATCTACGTAATGCAAATACTATAGCAACATATATTTTTAAGGTTGTCTATATAAATGAATCAAACAATACACATCAAAATTTAACTAATTACAATGTGGATTATTGTTTAAAAACTTTGTCAATTAAACAATCCATCTGTGAATGACAGTACTTGAAGTATTATTAAACACAAAGTAAAGTCCGTATCTATTTGGCATATTAATAATCATATATATTTTGTATTGTCATTTTAAACTAGTTTGCCTAATTTTAAAAATTCCAATAAAGGGCAAATCACTTTTAAAAATTGTATCGAGATTAATACAAAATTAAGTTATTACATGCGATACTTTATGCAGCACACTTTGACATGAGCTGAAAGTTAACATACAAATCTATTTTTGTAAGTTTACTATTTGTTATCAGTTTTACCAAACCTTGGAAATTGGAATCCATCGGTGTTTAAGTAACACAATCATGGATGTCAGTAGCCATGTGTGTAACCGACTGCACTGTGAAAGTTATGCTAAGGGATACATTATGATAATATGATATATCTATTTGCATCATTTTTTTTTTGCAGTTTGTCAATCACAGAATAACTTTTTGAAAGACCATTACCACCCCGATATATATAATAATGGAATGTGGCAGTGTTGTAATCATTCCGAGAAAAATGCGAGAGGGTGTCAGACATCTGGCGATGCCCAACCCCATGCCCCCGGACCACTACCTAAAGGTTGGTTGTTAAGCTCTTTATATTTATTGACAAGAGTTTTATACTGTTTAAATTTTATATATTTTCCAGTAGACATTTTTAAAATATTTAAAACAGGGGACAAAGAATTCAGTTTTAAAAAGTTGTCTGAAGTGTTGTTGACAGGTGTTCCACCCTTTATTTTTGCCCATATGAGTGAATTCAAATTAAATGCTTAGAGCAGTGTTAGAATAAAAACATAAAAAAATGGTTACAAAGCATAGTTACAAGTTGAAACACTTTCAGAGTACCTTCATCCCAATCACGGCTTTCAATTACCACCGCCACCACCGCTTGCCAGACCACAACATACTACCCATCAGTTTCATGATATGGGGCACAGTGATAACCCACCACCACCACCTGTACGTAATAAGCGAGTCAATGGCCCAGAATACCCACCCATCAGCATAAAGCCAAACCACGCCCCCCAAGTGTCCTGGAAACCAGAGCCATCTTGGGCAAGTGCAAAGCATGGCTACCCACCACCCCAGCAAGACCTCACTGAAACTCCTGTACAGTCCTACGATGCTGGGGCACAATACAAGGAACAGTTGGCCATAGTTCAGGGGATCAAACCATCACTGTTAAAGAACTACCAGCTTGTTAATTTAAAAGGTAAGCTTCATCACGTAAGTAATATTTCCCAAAGCCATTGAACATAATTATGTAGCGGTAACCATTTAAGAAATATTTATTTTTAAGCCAGATACTTACGTCATTTAACCACCTCATCAATTAACTTTTTTTGTTGTTAAACAATTGACAGTCATGACATGTCGCCCAACATTAACAAAAAGAGTTATAGAATCACAATGTAACTTTATCATTGGTTAGACATCATGGTCTAAATCTGCAAAAACCAAAATTTTTGGTGATAAATCCTGGGGAATTTCCTGGGACGTTTAAAACCCAACAGTATTTTTTTCTAAAAATTTACCTTTTTCGTGCATAGTGCTTAAACGGTTGCTTTAACTTTGGTCAGATTTGCTGGAATTTTAATGCTTTAGTCACTGCTGTTGGATCACTATAGCACTTGACAAAATGGTTTAATTTAAAACATTGAAATATGTGAAATATTTTAAATCTGACACAAATATACTTTATTTAACTGCACATGGAAAAGAAGTTTGGTTTGATAACTATGGGTAACTATGGGCATGCTTTATGTTGGCAGAAACAAAACTATGGCAGTCGGTTTAAAACTTTCTGGAATATTATATAACATGGACCTGATGTGCACATATTGAACATTCTGTACAAAACTAACCAATGTGTAGTTAGGCTAGCAATAGGTCAAATATGAATGCACCTAGTACCTTTACATCAGAATGGGTGTATTGTTAAAATTACTCATCAAAAATATAATTGTTTTGCTGCCACCCCTCTGGTCTAACCATTCCAGTGAACTGATTCACACAAAAAACAAGCTTAGAGATATTTCAAAAGTATTAATGCACTTCTATACATAACTGTGGAATACAAAGTTCAAAATTTAATCTGATATTTGTTACAATATTGTAATGTTGGTGATTATTTTGTGCTGATTTTTACGATAGCCCATTTCTGTACATCTTACAGGAACCACACCATGTGCAAATAAAATATTAAATTACATATATTATACAGATACAGTGAGACATGACCAAGAAACCACTGTGGTCGCGCTTTACGATTTTACGGTAAAACAATTTAATCTTTTTTATTAATTTAATTTCAATTTATTCTTTGGATGTTTGTGTTCTCAGTGTTCATCCTCACCCTAATCACCTTGTTTGTCTTTAGCAATGCATTTTGCAGAATTTGCCCCCATCTAGCATATACCCCCCTTTTTCATGATAGTTTGTTTTACACCAAGACATGCTCTTTTACTCCTTTAGTTGGTTCTATATTTGCCATTGGGAGCACTTTTTACCTGTTGGAACACTCTTGTAGTAGATGTGGTAAAAATGTAGAATACACGTTGGCATGTTGTAATCGAGTTTACATATTGCAGCCTCAGGAAAGTGGAGATGTTGCACTAACCATGGGAGAGACATATACAGTAACAGATACAAGTCGTCCATATTGGTGGAAAGTGCGCAACAAGCGTGGAGAAGAGGGTTATATTCCGGCTAACTTTGTCAAGTACCAAACAGGAGATGGTCTTGAAACTATGAGGTTCGTACACATTTTTATTAAACCAATTAGCTTTACTGACTTTTATTGTTATATTTCTCTTGAATCCTTCTCTCAATATCAAGGTAGTGTAATGCTAATAATACCTTTAAAATAACAACGCCGTTTTCTTTGTGAGGTAGATTTTTAGATTTAATAGGCCTAGAGAACAAACTTATTTGTTATTGTATGTATTGTTCAGCATTGCTTTTAACCTGTTGTGTAGTTGGTTCCAGAAAGACATGACTCGCCAGCGTGCAGAATATTTGCTGAAACAAGATGGGAAAGAAGGGAATTTTATTGTGAGGGATTCTTCCCAGCCATCAGTTATTTACACACTGTCTGTTGTCACTAAAGGGGGGCAGTAAGTTTTAAATTGTTAACTGTAAAGTTGTGTTAGATTTTATTTTAATTTTTATTTATTATGTATAAAGTGAAATTCCCACTAACTTAAAAGTATTAAATCAAGACAGTTGATCAAGTATGAAACCCTTACTCACAAATTCATTTTTGCTACTTGTTGTGTTAGTATTTGTAATGTTACAATTCCAAAAAAATTCTTTGTGATTTGTCAGAGTTATTTTGTTTGTTATGGTTTTTATTGTTAATTTTTATGTCTACTGATAGGAGTGCACACAAAGAAATTTTTTTGTTTTAAACAACATCAGCATGAATGCATAATAGTATAATCCAATTAACATTAACATCACTATCCTGGTGCGTGGTATTGTGATGTTTGCTAGATTACCTCTGTTTTAAGTACAATCTTCCCACATAACTTATGTTTGATATTGTTTACAGAATCAAAGGACCAGTGGTAGTGAAGCATTATCACATCAAGAAGAACAGCTGCGATGAGTTCTATCTGTCGGAAAAGCATTCCATGCCCAATATCATAGACCTCATCAACTATCACAAGCACAATGCTGGAGGTATTTTATAGCTATCTTTCATGAATTTACTCCATTGTACTGAGGGAGCTTTAAAACAGCTACAAAAAAAACAGTAATAAAACTGGAAAGGAAAATAGCAAAAGCAATGTTGCTGAATCAAAAAACTTGAGTGTAAAAAACATGTTTAAATTACAAACTGTTCACCCAATGATTTATAACGTTTTATTGACTTCTTATCTTGCCATACGCAGAAATGCATGGTTTCCGTCCCCCCTGGTAAACAAACTTACTTAATATTTTATTTTACATTCCATGCATATAGTTTTTGTTTTGGCAAGCAGAAACTAATAGGGGGTTACTTTACCCTATGTCATATGCAATGGAACTACATTTTATAAAAAAATATAATGTTCTCTTTCTAATCTGCTCAGTTTATCGTGACTTGTTTCACAAAACTTGTTAGCGCATTATAATAAATATGAATGTGTATTTAATTTTTTGTTGATATTTCAAGTTAAGTTTTAAATTGATTAACTCCCTATTTTGTACATGTGAAGAAGACTGTTCATTGAATAAGTAGGATTGCATTTCTGAGAATTTACTAGAAAACAATTAAATTTATTAAAAGTAATCTATGTTAAATGTAATTTTTTGTTTTTGAAATAGAGCAGGCACAATATAGTGATCATTTTAAAATGTTGTTAATTCAGTAAACCTTATAACAGTTAGGGTAACATGTGTTAGAATGATAAACATGCTAAAATGAAACTACTTCACTTACAAATATTTAATCAACCATCCTATACCTCTGTTCTAACTGAGCTAAAACATTTTTTTATTGTTTTCAAGACAAACTGTAGCTGGAAAAGATTTATAAGTCTGATCACGTTTGCTGCGATGAAATATTTCCTCAGTGTTCAAATTGAAATTAATTACATTATATGTATTTGCTGTATTCAATCGTAACACAGCTAAAAAGTGTAAATGTGTATGTTGTCATTACAAAAGGTTAAATGATAGGAATTATGTGCTGATTTTGACAGTGATTACAAATTGATAGCTATATGTTTAAATTCTACCATGTATTTCTAAATTTAAAACCCACAATAGCTGTGGTCGTGACTGGTGTTTTTAGGGGTTTCCCAAGCTGACAAGTGGTGACACACGCCATCATTAATGTTAACGATTTCCGGATTCATGAAACCATGACTGCTACTACCAACTCAACACTAATCATACCAAATATAAACTCAATTAAAATGTCTGATGGCTATTAAAATTATTGCAATAAAAAATTACTCATCATTCACTTCTGTTAATATATTTGCTGTCAATGCTTTGGCATCAGGTTTGGTGACCCGCTTACGACAAGCCCCGTTATCATTGGAGGGAAATCCCCAACCATCCACACATATGTTCAGCAACTCCAAATGGGAAATAGATTTCAATGAATTAGATTTCCACAGTGAACTTGGAAGTGGTAAGTTTTTTTGGAATTTTAATGATCAAAATAATATTCATTGGTGAATAGAGTGATAATTATGTCAATCCACACGTTGAAAAAACAATGTTTTTTTATTACTGGTTAGCCGAGCCGAGCTGCTGCATCTATTACATGGACTCTTTAGTGTAGATCATAATTGCGACATTTCATTATTAAGGCTAAAATTTGATCTACAACAAACGATATTAAATTTATTAGCTTTTCGTAGACAATAAGCAAACATGGAAGACACAATTAATATAAATTTAAAACCTATTTTGACAATGTTGTAGAGGAATAACCTGGCTCCAAATTTGAACATTGTATTAAATCCACTTAATTGTATCCACTGAACAAGGAAGCTGAACTGTACCCTATAAAACACCAAGATCACTAACTAAAGCTTACAATGTGGGTATTATGTAACTGGTTGAGACTTAAGTTTAACCGTGCAAGGTCAATTTGGAGTGGTGAAGCTTGCGACTATACGTGGGAAGCAGTATGTTGCCGTGAAGATTATGAAAGAGGGAACAATGGAAGAGGATCAGTTCATTGAGGAAGCTGAAGTTATGACGTAAGTTATGTCTTGCACATCAGTGTTTTTTTTACTCGCCAGTGCATAATAGCCAAAAATTGACCCAATTTTTAAGGTGTTTTGGTAGAAATACAATTTTTTCATTTTCGACCAGTGAATACACCAATCAGGTGTAATCAGTACACTTGTACACATATATTTTCATATTTTCATATGTGACTGCAGAATACTTATGTTGTTATTTACATTTTGGTGTCATTTTTTATTATAAATGCCAGTTTTATACTGCGAATATGCCATGCATCCACATAAAATGCTAAGAATGAAAGATGATTATGATGGAAAAATAATAATGGGTGATTTAATATAATGATCAACCGGTTTGTTTATTTGTCAAATTCAACACATCCATCTCTCATGCATCATTGCTACATAGGAAGCTCACTCATCCCAACCTGGTTGGTTTGTATGGGGTGGTTGTCCAACAACGACCCATTTGTATCGTCACTGAGTTTATGGAGGAAGGGTGTTTGTTGGATTACATCAGGAAGCACACGCATTTGCAGAGTCACCCTGATCATCTGCTTGATATGTCATACCAGGTACAAAACACATCTTCTCACCACATATCAGTTCATATGATACTCCCAGCAGTCACTAAACAATTGTTGTAAATTGTTGGTTTCCTAGATCTGCTCTGCCATGAAATATCTGGAGTCGCAGAACATGATCCACCGAGACCTTGCAGCTCGAAATTGTTTAGTTGGTCGGAACATGGTAGTGAAGGTGGCAGACTTTGGTCTCACCAGGTAACTTCACGAGATGATAAAATAATTTCTTCGTTGGTTTTAACTTCAGTGACCATTTTAAAGAAAGTCAATCCCCCCAAAAACCGATATTTATATGAAGTGACAAACCACAAGTGACTAAGAGTTTAAGATCGGCTTTCCATTGATCTTGTATATGCCTCATTACCATGTGTTTCAGGACAAATCTGGTAACCAGCGTCAAGCACTTTACTGATTATGGTATATAAAATCGGTGTAAATTTCTTTTAATTGACGGTAATTTGAGATTAGAACTACTGAATTATATTTCTAGGGAAATTTCTGTCCAACCCAGACCCACTTTAATTAGTAATCCAATAATCAGTCTACTTAAACAAGAACAACAACTTTTTTATCAATTATGAATTATCGCTTTAAGCAATGTAAATAGCTTTAATGCAAAGTTTTGCATTGTAGAGCCAGACCACAATTTCCAACACCTACATTAATTAATTAGGGGTGTAGGAAAATAGAAACTAAAGCACGTGTTTATGCATGGTCAATCACTTAGTGGAAAAAGATAGATTGATGCGCATGTTATTACTTTTATTGTGTAGTTTGTTATAAAAGAAAGTTACAGCACAGGTATTGATTCATATTATGGCAGTCAGAAGATGATAAGGTTGAAAGCAGGCGGAGTTGCTTGTATCCTTGTGCAAAGTACTTTTCGCTTGTTGGTTATTTCCAGCCGATCAATGATGGGTTAACCCAAAGGTTCCTTACTTTTTTACCCGTACAACTCCCCACTAAAGATATAAATAGTTAGCGGCACGCTGGCAAGCCCCTCCAATTTTGCTAATGTTTATGCTACAAAAAGCGCACTCCATTTTTAAACACAAAATAAATGCAGAACTGGATATTTTTGTTGAAACATAAACGTCTCACAGACTTCAGTTAGGCAAAAGCGATTACAGTTAGTGTCCACTGAATTACCCAAAAGTCTATTCTTATCTCTATAATTTACAACATCGTACTCTAGCTATGGTAACGCAACAGTGGGCAAAAGCTATTACATGACATGCCCCTAAAGATCTATAGGGAATATTTTAATTACGTAACAGTGTTCAAATTTGTCATGGTAAGTTTTCAAAATGTTATTACATGCTTTGATTGAAATGTCACATTCAATTACAGGTATGTGTTGGATGACGAATACACTAGCTCGCTTGGTAGTAAATTCCCGATCAAATGGGCTGCCCCAGAGGTGTTGAACTACACAAAATTCAGCTCAAAATCTGATGTGTGGGCATTTGGAATACTCGTGTGGGAGTTGTTTACTGGTATGCATCAACCAATATGTGTTATATTCTTATATGTTACCAAAGTTGCCAGTGTGTGGAACATAAAGTTGCATTTGACTGTTGTTTAACTGAGTTGACGTCTGTAAAGTGCATTACCTCTAGACTGAACTTTACGCCAAAAGAATTTGATTTCTATATTCTAATGTTTAACTAACAAAAACAATTCTATGACAAATCACAAATGCCTTACTCTTAGATGGTAGCTTTTTTAAAATCACAATCCATGACGCAGCATAATTCGTGCATGTCAAAAAATAGGATATTTATTTTCATTAATCAGAAAACTCAAAAAAATCTAGTTTCCTCAATGTCATGCAGCAAAAATCTTAAGTACCATTAAAAATCGATAAATGCCCTTCTGGAATAAATGATACTGATAAGTTTATAGGTAAAAAATACCTGTAGTTATTATGATAAGTTTATATAGTAAAAAATACCTGTAGTTATAATTCTGTAATAATTAGAATAAAAATGTCAACTCAATGTGGTTATCAGAATTACTTCAGTGTGTTTGTAATTAGTCCCATTTTCATTGATATTTAATCCAATAAATTGAGGTAATACCCAGTCAGTTTGCTTACATACAGCTCATGGAACAGCGCTATTGCTGGTTATGAAAAAACCCTACATTATTATAATTGATGTCATGCACAGGTGGCAAGATGCCGTATCGAGCACTGAGCAACACTGAGGTTGTGGAACGTGTGGCTCATGGACACCGATTGGAGCGTCCACAAAGCTGTCCCCATGATGTGTACCGCCTTATGTTGAAAACATGGGACATGGAGCCGGAGAAAAGACCTTCTTTTAACAACCTCTGCTACGAGGTGGAAGATATCATCGATGTAGTGAACGCTTCATGCATGCCTGCTGGAACATATGATGTCGAGTGATGATAACAGAAGACCTGGTGTAACAACCAATTCTTCAAGTGTTTTATAGATTTTATTGTGTAACTTGTCAGACTGATGGCCTTTAGTTTTACTGAACTGTGGCACTTATTTATATAATTAGGTACCAATGAAAAAATTACTGTGCAATAAACAAATGTTCTGGTCCAGCTTCTTGATTATAATTAATTTAGTGTTGAACGTTATCAAAGTTTGTATCCGATGATTGTCCTGACCTTGAAATTTTAGAGTGTTGCTAATAGGAAAAATGGATAAGAGGATAGCATATTGATGTTTATCCCCATGAATGGGAAAACCAAGGGGTAACACACAGAAAATCGTCGGATTAGGTGGCACCCACCGTCGGGTTTCTTCGAGCTATTGCAGTGTGTTGTGTATGATGATACACACATTCTTTCAATTTGATAGAACCCATTAATCTGCTGGTTTCAGGCAATGTCTGTTAAGTGCCTAGCTCAAGGACACAACCGACTAGCTGGCCACCAGTTTCGTACCTGCAACCAATCGGTTGACAGGCGTCGCACTAAACCACCAGACTAACTGATCGGACCAAAATTTTTACACGGCATAGATCGGGGAATTTACATAGATATATTTTATTTCACCATTTATATAAAAAATAAGTGCAGTTGCAAATTGTCATTGATTTGTTTCCTGGAGCAATCTCAATTGATTGATCAATCTTTTAATACCGACCATCCAGTTGTTTACCTTGAAATAAAGAGTATTAGGATGAAAGTAGTACAGTCGAAATATCTTGGTATTTTGATCAATGACCATGGACTTACATGCGAAACATGGTCGCACATCAATTCAACATGGATCTTCCATGCTGCATCATAATCTTCATGCAACAACAACATTGTCAGTTGCTTCATCTTTGATTGGACGATGGAAGGCAGTTTTCCTTCAGTCTGCGATTGTTCTAACAATCTAAGTTTCTTTCGGACGTCTTCACCACCTGCACACTTACAGCTAAATCATCATGGACAAACTAACAAAGCTTTTTTACAATAGGGGTTGCAAATCTTATTTTTTAAGTTTATCCACCCCTCAGTATAATCCTATGGTTCAACCATTCCCCACCTTTGTCACATCTCTCAGTTAGCTTCAACAATTCATCAACTAAGTCCAATGATTCAAAATCAACTGTGGGTTTTGCTTTTAATTTTGCCTTAGATATATTTTCTTCACAGGAGTGGGAGCTACCAGGTAATAACATGTTGGCCCCCACATCACATGGGGTAAACAACATGGGGTTTATATCGGAGGTTATATTTGTTTGCTCCAGATGTGAAACTCTTTTATTCAGTTTATTTCTTCGTTTAGGTGCACACTGATAGGCCAATTTAGGTGGATCATTCCAGCCACTACCCCCTGGATCCATCCTACCAACCTGCCGTCGAAAACATGTTACTACCATCTACTTTGTGATAATAAAATAACAGTTAGAGCATTTTTTTATATTTTTGACCTTATGGTGACATTACACACATATATAATATACAGAGTTTATTTGTAAATTTTTCCGCTGTTGAACTTTCTTCCATCAAAATCACCTTCCCATGCCCAAAACTCTTTAATCATTTTCTGAGTAGCATTATCATTATATTCCAGCTTCGTCCATTCAAAGCTTTCATAATCGATCTGCCAATCTTCAGTAAGCGTGAATGCGAGCTCGTGACCTAGCCAGATCCAAATTCCATCAATTTCAAGATTTTTCTCTTTGTCTTCACCAAACACACACACACTTGCAAAGGCATGCTTGCGCAATTTTTCCAAACGTTGAAACATTCCTCCGATCAAATTTGAAGCCATGAATGAACGTTCAAGATCACCATTGTACTTGTACTTTCCCCTCCAAACCGAGTATGTATCTTTTGGAAAATGTTCTTGGAAATACTGGAGAGATTCATCTGATTCCTTGTTTGAATAATATCTCTTCCATGCATCCATGTCAAATGAAGGTTTTGGGGCATCTGCCCACGGGTCTTTTCTCTTTTCAGCAACTGCAGGTGCAACAGCATCTTGAGGTGTTGAATCGCCAGCCGCCTTTTCTTTCTTTTCTGCTGGTTTTTTTGGGATAGGTTCTTTCTTTCCACCTTTACCCGAAATTTCGTTAAATTTTTTGGAATCAAACTGAGCCATCTTAACACACAGATTTACATCACCAAGTACAGATTTAAATTCAGCTTGGTTAATCAAGGTTGTGAACCAACGGTTTACATTTTTAAATGGAGCACGAAACTCTGGGTCCATAACATGTTTATACAACATAAGCAAGGTACATGCCATGGTGATATCGGCCTGGGTGATCCGCTCGCCAACTAAATAGGTAAAGTTGAGCAAACGGTTGTTCAACACAAGCAGAATATCTTTAACATCTTGTTTGGCTTTTTCGGTGGCTTGCTTGTTGTATTGCATGATGCCAAGTGTCGGATAGACCCACGTACACGCGGCTGGGAGCAGGTCGTTTTCCGCGACGCCAATCCACTGTAAGACTTCAGACTCGTTGCCGGTGCCTCGGGTGGTCTCATTCCCAACATGGTAAGCAATAGCGTTTGCTTCAAAAAGTTTCAAATCACCGTTTTCATAAGCTGGAACACGGCCAAGAGGGAACTTTTTAAGGAATTCATCCGATTTGTTGGTTTGCCCCGCCACAAATTGAGCCAACTCTAGCTTAACACCACTGTACTTTGCAGCAATTTGAATTTTCTGTGCGCGGAAGTTGTCCGGGTAAGTATACAGCGTTCCATCCATAACAACGTGCTTGAAATAAACCTAGCAACTGAAACAAAATTGAAAGTATGCCACGTGTACTGCGAACAAGAATGTGTAAACCTGAAAAAGAGACAAACGCTCCATTTCGGACATGTGAGAGAAAATTACCAGCCATTGACATTTTGTATAGAAAACGTTGTAAAAGTTTAAAATCAACCTGTTAAAACTAAACGCACCTTAATATTTAAGTATAACTAGAATTATTTTACTAATTGCATTGATATATAACTTAAAATAATAGGTTATTGCAACCAAACAGTGAATTTGATGGGTATATCCGCAAATAGTGCAGTTATTAAAATGCACGAAAGTCAGTTTAAATTTTATTTTTGTAATTTTTCTACAGAGATAAGGTGGATTACCGCATTTTTGTGTATGTAATTTACTACTGTCACTTTTGTATAATAAATCGTATAATGAATAATCTCTCATTAGGCACAATCACCGGGTAAAATAGTTTAACTTCAGCCGAACTTGCGTAATCCAAAATTACTTAACGTCCCTCTTTATGATAGGAAAAAATCGGAAAATTGGGTAGGCCTAATCGTCGGATTTTCTCGTACTATTGGATATTTAGGTTTTATCCGGGTGAATATGAATATGATCTGAAGACTCTTTGATTCAGGCTTTTTTTCAATTTCATAGGATAGGATAGGATGTTCATCTTTATCCCCGTGAATGGAAAACCGAGGGGGTTATCACACGGGCAATCGTCAGATCACCTCGCGCCCATCGTCTGGTTACCGGAGCTATTGCAGTGTGTTGTTATGATAGACATGTTCCTTCAGTTTAGTAAAACCCTCTAAACTACTGGGTTTAGGCAATTTCCGCAAGGTGCCTTTCCCAAGGACACAACCGACTAGCTAGTGACTAGTTTCGAATTCGAACCGTTTTATACCTATACTGAAGCCTGTATTTGCGTCAGAAACGAAAAGTTCGCCGGACGCCGATAGGCGAAGTTCGTAAATATTGCATATTAAAGTTTTTCCAATAACGTTAATAACGTAAACTAGGTTTTATTGCGATCATTTTATAACAATAACAAGTGTTTCTATGTGTGTTTGACTTATCACTGCGATTGTGATTGCAAAAACGCTGTTTTAACGATAAACTCAAGACGCATTTTCCCATAATAAAATAATGATTTAATGGTATGTAATGACGATACTCTTGATGGCGTTTATTAGTATTGTAGCTATGTAGTGTCACGATAATCGATATATTACAGCCCTTGTTCTGCTAAAATTTAAGATACAACGCAATCATTTACTACACGGACGAGGGGTCTATTATCAGTGTAAGAATGACCTAGGTCAAGCAAGCAGGTGATTCCCAGCACGCGATTCGAAAAGTCAAGAAGGTAATAGCGGATAGCAGGCATCTTGTAGCGACCTCATATGTTTACATAAGATTTATGATGGCCGCAGACGACATCTGCGCTGACATTGCGTCATCACTGAACTATTATTACTGCAGCTGACGAATAACCTTGTCTATATAAGTTTATTTCACTTTGGCTCCAGACGACGGAAGGCTCCTTACGGAGAGTTCCTAGAGAGAGAGAGTCCTAACGCATTAAGTAACATCTTGTATGTGAAGAATACTGAGAGTTTTTACCTGAAATCTATATCGTTGCAACATCTAACGATTTACTCGTAATTGGTACTAAGTTAATCGCCTCAATTGCTCAATACAATTGATGTTATAAAACTACTGAGGCGTTTATCAACGAACCACAGAAGTCAAGGGAGAAGTTTACGCAGAAAGCCTCAATTAATTAGCGCACCTCCGAGAGACGAGATAGCGCGTAGGGAATCGCAGATCCCATCAGGTGTTGTAACCGGCTTACCTGGGGCCTACAACGAACAATCTAGCGAAATAGGCAGCGACCTGCAACGGCCCCGTACAATCTAAATGGTACAGTGTTTCCAAATAGAAACTAGAGAGTGTCAACACGTATGAACCACCACTATTTAAAAAAACTCTTCAGCGCCAGCTAGATTTTACTTCGAATGCAGAAACGATCGGGTTCCCTGGCTACCTCACCACCGTGGTAAATCTTATTCAAAGTGTATAAGGTTTGTTTCTGCAAGCAAAAACTAATGGCTTCTTGAGTTACAAATCCATATTAAAAATCGACAATAGAAACAAGATTTTTTTTATTGCGGGCTTTTGAAGATATTTAATTTATCATTGTTATTTAATACTTCTTTTGTTTTTAAATTTGTAGTAATTTGTCCTTCCAGTTCGAAAATATCAAAAAAACTAAGAATATCGACAATAAATATCTAAAATATGAGAAAACGGTGGACATGCTTATATTCTTGCTTATAGTGTGAATTTCCATGATTTATCCAACATTTTCTACTGCATATCTAGCACAGTGCTTTTCAACCGTGTGTATTGTACACCCAAGTATGTAGGCCTACCACTATAATAGTTGAATAGGCCTAGGGCCTACTAGGTTGGTAAGGCTCTGTATTTCCCGAAGGTAAACATAAATTTCATATCCTAGGCTTGTCACCATCATGATGCAGAAAAAAACGAAATTGAAAAGAAAAAACACTAGAGAGTGCCAATCCATGTTTAACCATCACTATTTGTAAATTACATTTTGTAGGCTAGGCCTATATAGGTGTATGCAATCAGGGTCCCTAAGCACAATTTCTGTATTTTATACATCGAGTATGTAGGCTAGTTTGTTTTTGCAAGCTTAAACGCACGGGTCCCTGAAGGTAGCAATCCGATCTTATTATCCGTGTTCATTGTACAATATATTATAGGGGAAAAGTGTCTAAAACGGGCACCCTGGCTAAAATGGGCACCCCCGGTATTACCGAACGCTGATGTCCACTGGTGTTATTAGCAATGTCAAATGCAAAATTGATGTCCCCTGGCATACCGGAATAATCATTATTTATCAGAGTGTAATCTGTTAGAATTGTTTGAAAGATACAGTTATTTGTCAATTTTCTTATCATATAATGTAAATTTAAAAAATGGCGCCATTCGTTTACTTTAACATTGTTTTGGATATAGTTACACTTGTTGGGGTCATATTTAGTCCAACTTAATATTTTATTAAACTTTTTCCCACGTTGTTTGTCCATACCGGCAATATTATACTTTATCTGGCAAAACAATGAAGTGGTCAAAACGGGCTCGACTTTAAAATACAACATTAGTTTCGCAGTCACCTTGTCCTTGTTCCTATCTGGTTGGCTTGCATTTACACACCAAATGCCAAATGCAATCGAAATATCCTTGACAAGATAACTGCACCACATTTTTGAATTACCTGAGTAAGCCAAGTACTACTGTATTAGTATCTTTAGATAGGTTAAAAGGGAAAAATCAAATTCCTATCCCTTACAACTAAGGTTTATTAATTCTTTGTTCTGTTTATAAGAAAAAAAGTAAGACAAAAAAAACAAGTACAAGCACATCCGCTAGGGTGCCCATTTTACCCAATAGCGGTGCCCATTTTACCCAACCCATGTGTCCAAAATGGGTTTTTGTACCGACGTGAAAATGTTATCGTTTCCACTAGGGGGCGTTGTTTAAAAGAGCAGCCATGTGGGCATTTATAAATGGATATATATTCTATACAAACGTAACATAATTGTTTAACTACTGCCATTGGTATAATATTTACAAGCTTGTAAGCTTAGGGTGCCCATTTTAGACACTTTTCCCCTATATATATATATATATATATATATATATATATATATATATGCTATTGTTTGATATATGCACATTAATGTTATCTGACTTTCCAGAAAGTTACAACTGGACAGCTATAGTTTGGATTCTGCAAACATAAACTAATGGGACATCTACTAAGGGAGTTATGGACTCGCACTGAAACTTTGTCATATGTGAGACAATATGGTCTAGAAATGCAGAAATCAAAAATTTAGGTGATAAATCCAGTGGAATACCACTGGGAAGTTAAAAACCCAAACGGTATTTTTTTCTTAACATTTAGCTTTTTGAGCGTCGCGCTTGAACGGCAACTCTAATATTTACCTCATTTGGTGAAAACTTAGTGCTTTTAGCCTCTGCTTTACCAATTAGAAGAAGAAATATACCTAAGGAAATGCCCGAAAATTTGGTTTGGAATTATGATTGTGACAGGCATGGCATGGCGCCCCGATATCTATTAGAAGGGGTAATAGAATTGGAATGAAACTTCGTAATTTGTTCTTAACTTCGTTACACACTTATCTTTGTTCCCTTTCCGGGAAATTAGCATTTATTAAATTCCACGAAAACTATAGCGATCAGTCTCATATATGAGATATATTTACGCTTTGTATATTTTAATGAAAAAAATGTCCAATCGAGGTAAATCTTCTAGTGGTGTTAGCTAATATGGTTTGGATTGAAAAAAATTAGTGGAAAATTCTGGGTAAATTGCGTCAGGGAAATTCCTGAGAGACCCAAGAATATATAAGCACGGCATCTGTTTTGAGGAGTTTTCGGCGCCGTTTTTTACATAACAACCGATATTTAGGAACTGTTAAGGATTATTTACTTGTAAGGAACGTTGTAGGTGAATCCAGTAGACTAAGAAAGTGACAAGCGAACACTACATACCGCAAGTTACCACGTAAAATCGGTAAAATATAAAATTGATAACTAACTATAATACACTATCAGCACCATATATATAAATCATCAGCTAAACACTTAAAACCCCCAAAAAACAATCGATAGTGAATTTCAAAGCAAACAAATAAAATTTGAATACTCCATAACCCATCACTTAACAGGACTAAAACCACTGACTAGTCTGCTTTAACTCTCCATTTTAACAGAAAATATGAACTAATGAGTTAACCATGTTAAATGTGTTGGTTGAAATGTACTACATATGCAGTCACACTTTGTGAATAAATCACGCCAGGGGGTGATGTTTTTTATGTTCTTTATAGTCCTTCCCACATTATGTCGTACGTGGAGAGCTCTTTTGTTTCGTTTTGTGTGAAAATTCCTTTGATTCATTAATTTATTATTATTATTTTTTTTACCGAGCCAAATTTCGAACCCATGATGGGCTCGTCACCAGAAACATTTTTGTATAGGAGTCAGTATATGTATCTGTCGCGTTAACCATTCGGCCACACGAACGTACATTTGATTAATTTATCAAAAACGCATACTGGAATGCAGACCAAGCAGCGCCTGCTCGGGGCGGCAACGCCGGGAATGTCCAGTCGATACAATTACAATACAATTTTTTTAACGCTTGACAGGTATGATTTGTGGACCCAACATCTACCAAAAGGGGTAATGGATTCACAACGAAACTTGGTAATTTGTTAGACGACCTGGTCTAGAAATGCACAGACTAAAATTTTGGGTGATAAATTCAGGGGAATTCCCCTGGCACGTTAAAAACCAAAACGGTATTTTTTTCTAAAAAACTAGCTCTTTTGCCCATAGCGTTTGAACGATAGCTCCAATTTAAATCAGACTTGACAAAATGAAAGTGCATTAGTAACTGATTTAACACTTAAAAGAAATAAAAAATTACCCAAAGAAATACCCTAAAAAATAAGATTTTGTTGTCAAATCATGATTGTGACAGGCATGCCATGTCGCCCGACATCTATCAGAAGGAATAGTAAAATCGCAATGAGACTTTGTTATTTTTTGACAACATGGTCTGGATATGCAGAAACCAAAATTTTGGGTTATAAATCCAGGGGAATTCCCCTGGCACGTTAAAAACCAAAATGGTATTTTTTTCTAAAAATTTAGCTGATTTGCGCATAGCGCTTGAACGGTAACTTCAATTTGAATCAGATTTGATAAAATGAAAGTGCATTAGTAACTGATTTAACAC
This sequence comes from Ciona savignyi, assembly GCA_000149265.1. Lineage (NCBI taxonomy): Eukaryota > Metazoa > Chordata > Ascidiacea > Phlebobranchia > Cionidae > Ciona > Ciona savignyi. The sequence goes on from CH003422.1 coordinate 378,357, forward strand.
TTAAAGATATAAAAAAAATTACTTAGGGAAATATCCTAAAAAATAAGCTTTTGTTGTCAAATCATGATTGTGACAGGCATGCCATGTCGACCCGACATCTACAAGAAGAAAAAATGTATGCGCAATCAAACTTTGTTATTTGTTAGACAACATGGGCTAGATATTCAGAAACTAAAATTCTGGATAATAAATCCAGGGGTATTCCCCTGAGACGTTAAAAACCAAAGCGGTATTTTTTTTTAAATTAGCTTTTATGCGCATATTGCTTGAACGGCCACTCCAATTTGAATCAGATTTGGTAAAATGTTAGACCATTAAACACTCTGTTCCAATTAAAAGAAAGAAAACATTTATTAGGGTAATTCCTTTAAAAAAACGAAGATATGTTCCTGAATTATGATTGTAATATATTTGTCCGGCCGGTTAGCCTGGCGGTTAAGTAGGCTACGTCGCCTTTCAATAGAAAGGTTGCAGATACGAAACTGGTCGCTAGCTAGTCGGTTGTGTCCTTGGACAAGGCACTTTACGGACATTGCCTGGACCCAGCGGATTAATGGGTTCTACTAAATTAAAGGAACGTGTGAATCATACACAACACACTGCAATAGCTCCGGTAACCTGACGATGGGCGCTAGGTGATCTGACGATTGCCCGTGTGATAACCCCCTTGGATTTCCCATTCACGGGGATAAACATAAATATCCTATCCTATCCTATCCTAACAGGTAGCCTATGCCATATCGTACTGACATCTCCAACAATGAGATCGACAAATCATATTAAAACATTAAGAATTGTTATATAACATAACCCACATATGTAAAAACAGAAACTTACGTAATAAACTGAGTAGAAACTTATCCACTAAACCCAGGGGAATTCCCTGAAACCACGAAAAACTAAATCGGGCTGTTTTGGTAATTTAGCTTCATTTCAATACAGCGCTTAAAAGGAAGCTTTAATTTAAAACATTTGTGGTGAAATGTTCGTAAATTTAAGACGTTTATTTTTTACCTTCACATGGAAAAGAAGTTTGGTTTAATAACTATGGGACCCATGCGTTTATGCTTGCAGAAACAAACTACATAATCAGTGTATAAAATACAAAATGTGGTTAGGGACCCTGTAGCATGAATACATGGCATACAACAGGTGTTTTACAAATAGTGGTGGTTAAACACGTGGTTGGCACTCTCTAGTATTGTATTTATAATTGCCTATGCGTATGGTGTTTGGAGGTGATTTACTAAGGGCAAATTAGGATATTAAAATTGAATCTTTCTGAATGATGTTATACATTTATAACTTTCTTACACACTATAAGTAAATATTTTCTTCCAATTCGGAGATGTCGACGATAATGTCAAAGATGCTGAAAATGGGCCTCTTTTTACACTTATCCCGATAGAGGGAATTCCCCTCGGAATTTTTGTAAAATTCTAGGCAAATTATCGGAATGCCAGTTAGGATTTCTGCAAGTTTCAACCTAATTAGATAATCGGTTGATGTCAATAACTTGGCAACCGAACATTCCTGTCACCAGAATGACTAAAAAAGGAGTAAAATTAAAATGTTTCCGTTATCATCATCCATGTGAGATAATGTTTTGATGTGTACAACCAAGTCACATTTGAGAGGATGTTTATTTAAGAAATGACAAGCTTTTTGTTTTCAATAAAAAAAATGTATGACCTAAAATTGTGAAATTTACTACATTCGTGTATGGAAACAACTTAATTCTAAAATTAAGGTTCCTAAACGATTTAGTTTTCTGTTATCATGTTTATTTAAACTGCTTTCTCTCAAAACGGATTTAATTAATTTGGTAAACGAACATTCACGAACATTCGTTAAGCTCATGAATAGTGTTGGCTTTGTCGCACGTTTTACAGATTGTAACATAAACAGTAAAATTCTGCGGATTATTTTTTTTAATATTAAGCTTGGTACAACCTTTAGCATCCAAGTTACAGTGTGTTTTAAAAGTGTTAACAGTTTCTATATAGCTAATATTTCAAAATACAAGAGCAGAAGTTCTGTTTGAGTCGTAAAATCAGTTTATTGAAAAAAATAACACAGTTGATGCAATATGCTAGTTATAATACAACGAGCGCTGCAATTGCAATACGAAATAAATAAGGTCAAGAAGGTTAAAAACATAAGCATTTAGAAGATTGAGGTGAGCCTGACAAAAATTCACAGAACTAGGAATATTGCGGCCCTGTTGGAAATTCGTTTTCTGTGCGCCGGATTTTTGCGCCAACATTTTTTAACCTAAATTTTGCGCCACGCCAGTAATACTAGTTTGTGCCACCACAAACAAAGTTGCATAATTTTTCATTAAAACTTCGAAATATAACGAAATATAAAGCTAAAGTATCAAAAATACTGACATAAATGAAAGGAAGTGTAATCACGTCACGCCAGCATGATTTTTGAAGTTTTCTGCGCCAATAACCGAAAAAAATAATTGATGTGACTGGAATTCTCATAATCGCTATATAGGAGTCCGTTCATGACAAATCAACATCACAACATGACTGTCGGATTTTAATTTATCTGTTTTAAATAAAAGTTGGCACACTTAAATATTAACCAGATAAAATAATTGTTTCTTAACTTTAGACTCAATCTAGTTTTATAGATACACAAGACCAAAAAAAGTTTCTCCTGTAATGGAATTACGTCATGTTTGGTTAGATCTCGAAGGGTGCCTCTAAATACTATAGGACCGCTTGGACCGCTTGGACCGCTTGGACCGCTTGGAGCGCTTGGAGCGCTTGGATCACTTAGATTGCTATGGAAAATAATTCTAACCCTGTCCCAAACACTCATCTCAACCACAGAACTAATTTTAACCCCAACCCTAACATTATTATCATGGCTTTTTTAATTACGAAGTATAGTAAGCGATTCAAGCGATTTTGTTGGCTAGGGGGGTACTATGCTTTGTACATTCACTGATCTGCGGGACAGCGAGGCAGGATAACACACCATGTCATATTATTTTTGTTATTAAATAAGTGGGATATTAGTGAAAAAAATACCACTTAACGCTCCACCCCTCTTTCGACAGAATAGTGGGTTGTCTCACAGATTAGTAAAGTCCCCATAATTATTAAGAACAAACGCGACAAAGGTTATTGAAATGACGTAGGTTTTTTTGCGTTTCCGATATACCCTGTTCAGCACTTATGGAGAAAAAAGATATGCACTCTTTCATACAAAAAAGTGTGCAATGATAGTAAAAAATGGCCTAAATTCAAGTTTCCTGCAAGCATTAGAATTTTTTTTATAACTACTGAAATAATAAGCATTTTATTTAGGTTGTATCAAAATTGAAGCAGACAATTTGGAAATAATTTAAAACACCAATCCTAATATCCCTCTTACCGTTTTCCTGTCTTTTACAGTTCACCTTTTTCCATTCTGCTGTTGTGGATTCAACAGTATAGGCCATTCCTCTATTTTGTTCACAAATTATTGTAAAACATTAAATTGATTGATAAAAATGTCTGTAATTGGATATGACCTGGGCAACCTTTCATGTTATATTGCTGTGGCAAGACAGGGAGGAATTGAAACCATTGCAAATGAATTCAGTGATAGAAACACACCGTAAGTCACGTAATTATTTTTATTTTAAAAGTCGCCTCTGTACTGTGTTGGCAACAACTTTGTAATTGTTGTTCAATCATAGTACTGGTTGAACAGGAATTGTTTTTGGCACAAATAGTGTTTTTCGTAAGGAAATCCAAATTTAGCTAGCAAGGAGTGTTTGGAAGTAAATAAAGTACAAGATTTCTACAACTATTTTGGAAACATTACTTCTTAAACTCTACTGCTATAGGAAATTACCCTCAAATAACTGGTAAATTCACATTTCATTTCCATTTGCACATCGTTTAAGCAATAAATTCTCTAAAACACAATAATTTTTTACAATCAAGTAATTTTGTTTTTATCACGCAATTTGCACACCACAACTCTTTTTGATCATTTTACAGATTTCAGAAACAAGAAATTTAATAGCCTAAAGCCTTTTTTATTAATTAATTAATTAAAGTATTCTTGGTCTAGCGGTTAAGTGCATCGCCTTTCAATCGAAAGGTTGCAGGTGTGAAACTGGTCGCTAGCTAGTCGGTTGTGTCCTTGGGCCGGTCACTTTACGGACATTGTCTAAACCCAGCGGATTAATGGGTTCTACCAAATTGAAGGAACTTGTCTATCATATACAACACACTGCAAAAGCTCCAGTAACCCGATGATGGGCGCGAGGTGATCTGACGGCTGTCCGTGTGATAACCCCTTTGGTTTTCCCATTCACGGGGTTAAACATGAATATCCTATCCTATCCTAATTTGTAAGTGTCATCCATTATTATGTTGTTTTGTTACAGCACCATTCATAACTCTGACATAAATATATATAAACATAATTTTAAACTGTCTGGAAGCATAACAATTTTCCTAATTGATTAAATAAAACATTTAAAAATCCTCTGTTGCCGTTGCTGTACACAGATGCTAACACAGGTCTTGTTACACTGAGCACTGGTGTTAAATAAACCATTAAAACTTGTATTGCAGATGCATTGTGTCCCTAACAAGCAAAGAAAGATCAATTGGTTCAGCAGCAAAAACCCAGGTAGAGCACTTATTATTAAAAGCTTTGCTTTATGGAGTGTACAAAGTGCTTTTAAAAAACAATGTAAATGGATAGTTCAAACCATTGAGTTTAAGCAATAGATTGCTCGTCCAAGAATGGGTTCTTGTCGTAATTTTTTCTGGCCCACACACATGACAGGTATGTTTGGACGCCAGGTCATTGGAATCCATTCAGGTTAAACTATCCACTAATCCTTAAAGATACTTAAAACCCCCAAAAATGTAAATAAACAGGTAAGTTCACATCCGGGACATCCCAAGAAGCAAAACTGATTCTACTGCCATAGTGACATTAAATGAAACAAACATTTTGGGCGTAGTATCATGAAAAAAAACATTTTTTGTGAGACCAAAAATATCATAAAATTCAAGGAAACTTTTCCTAAAAATTTTCAAATGCAAAGTTATGTTTATTATTGCTGTTTTCAAAAGATATATCATATAGCTTTCCAACAAGACCAAACTTCAGCAGTTTTAACAAGAAATTTTTTAGATTTTTCATTTTGAATGAGCACATGTCAAAAAGCACAAATTTGTACATCTCGTTTTTAAAGGGTTAACCTTTGTTTGGGAAATTTCCAGATATTTCAGCACCACTCTAAAACATCTTAACTCTTAGACTTAAACACACATGAATAGTGAATAATAATACAAACAAAAATGTTTTTAACACCTAATTCCCATCTTAAACTGTTTTCTTTATATTGCAGATAATATCGAATTATAAAAACACAATCAGCAATTTCAAAAGACTCCTTGGACGACCTTTTGATGACCCTTTCGTTCAAAATGAGATGAAAGACCTTCCTTACAAATTATCACGCACAGCGGATGGTGGAGTGGGTGTGCGGGTAAGTTTGTAATTACGACCAGAGGCGCCACACTATGAAATAGATTTTTAGAGTAAACAAAAATCTTTTTTTAAACTAATATAATAAAAATAAAATTGAGTGTAAGTTTAAAATAAATATAATTTTTAATTATAATTAACGTAGAAAAAATTATTACTTTTTGCACTTGTACATCAAAATTATATAAGTAAAACTTATTTCGTTCTTCTATGAGCACCTTTTTTGAGGTCGAAGCTATTTTCCTGGATTTGAAACCCAACTCAGATTCTACTATAACATTGTGGTGATGACAGATTCATTAAACTCATATTTACCGAAGATGTATGAAACCACATATGATGAAATATTCCCCAGGTAAAGTATGCTGGCGAGGATGTGGAGTTTAGCATGGCACAAGTGTGTGGAATGCTACTCACCAAGTTAAGGAGCATCACTGAGGTCAATCTCAAGAAACCTGTCCAAGATTGTGTTTTATCTGTAAGAGCTTTGGTGAAATATATTTATGTTGCTTTGGTCAGCAATAGATTTCTTATTTTTTTTAACAATGAAATCCTATGAGTAGATTAGTTGGTGAAAACTGCAGTTGAATTTTTTTTGTTACTTTATAATAATGTTGTCGATCCAGGTGCCTTCTTTCTTCTCTGAGGTACAACGACGAAATCTGTTGGCTGCTGCACGTATCGCCAATTTAAACTGTTTACGTTTGTTCAACGACACAACGGCTGGTAAGATATCTACACCATGCTTCCCTGACCCTGCATATCTACTAACATTTTTTCAGATTACTAAAATTTTTATCATTTTTTTTCAGATTACTAAACTTTCTATCATTTTACCATGGCTGTTAAAACCAAAATTTAAATTTCACCATATGCTTTCCAAAAACTATGTTTCAAATATTACATATATCAGTATAAACAAGGGACCAAAAATATGCATGTTGGTATAACTTCTGCTGTTTGTCGATTTGTCTGATTTTGATACATAATTTGTACCGGTAAAAACTATGTTATTTAGTTGGTAATTTGTTATAATTGTATGTAAAAACTCTCAGGTGTTTCTTTCCCGTGTTAAAACATAAATATTGTATTCAATCGTAACAGACCACTTGACATGCTATACACCCAAATATTTCCCAGTTAGCTAAAAAAAAACCTTATACATTAACAGCGTCAAGTTCCCGACTTAAATGGTGATGTATATTTTTTAATATTATGGTGATGAGTAACCCATAATTATAAATATCTTTTTTAAATTGTTTTAAATAAAATTTGATATGGCGGTTAACATGTGGTTGAAATTATTTTATTGGATTTTGTTTTTATTTGCTAATAGTTATTTGCTAACTTTCCAGTGGCACTTGCTTATGGGATATACAAACAAGACCTGCCAGCAGCAGAAGAGAAACCACGGATTATTATATTTGTGGACATGGGTCATTCTTCCTTACAAGTTGCAGCTGTTGCATTCAACAAAGGAAAGCTCAAGGTGGGTGTTTAACTTTTCTGGCTTTCTATTGTAGGTCCTTTTGGTCTTGTCCTACTCTTGTACTTACTGAATTATTTGTTTTGCTTGAGTCACTTTCACTAATCAAGTCAATGCATTTCCTGCAGGTTCTGGCCACCAGCTTCGACCCATACCTTGGTGGAAGGGATTTTGACCGTCTGCTTTTCAATCATTTTGCTGACCTGTTTAAAGTAAGTCACTTTTATTGAAACTATTATTTTAAACTTATTAAACTTTTAAAAAGCAATTTCAAATGAAAAGAGGATTGATTTTATGTCCGCTATTATTGTAACCCCAGGATAAATACCGGATTGATGTACGAACCAACAAGAGAGCTGAGCTCAGACTGCTAATTGAATGTGAAAAGCTGAAAAAGCAATTGTCGTCCAACTCTGGCAGAATGACTTTGAATATTGAGTGTCTCATGGACGACAAAGATGTTCAGGGAGCAATGACCAGGTTTGTAACAGTGCTCAGACATGGGCAAACTATTGTCCACGGTCCATATCCGGCCCGCCCTGTCTTTTATTTTGGCCCGCCGGATGTTATTGACATGTTACTAGACGAAAAAGCGATGTTACAGCTAAAATATGATGCCAAATTATGATCTATATTTGTGCGTCGCTGACGCAACAAGGCTTACTTACTTTACGGGTTTAGTAATGTACCAATATACCATATTTCTTAGTCGAGTATTTTTATCAACATTGACAAACTATATGTGTGTGGTGGCTAAATCACTTGGCATGCCAGTCAAAAAATAAAAAAAAATGTTGGCTCCTGATTTAAAAAGTACGCCCACTCCTGGTCTTGATGATAAATTTGCTTAGTTAGGTTTGTAAAATGTATGCTGGCATTACATAAACATGACTTGCGTTGCAAATAAATTCTTGTGTAATGGATTTTGCACCACTCATAAAAAGAATTGTAAATTTGAATGAGCTTAAATAGTTGTTTATGTATTTATGGATGGGGGTTGTTTAATTGTTATTAAGTTTTAACCATGATTATATTATCAGGACTGACTTTGAGGCATTGTGCGCTCCTCTTATACAAAGAGTGGAGAAGCCGCTGAGGAGCATATTGCAGGATGCAAGTAGGTTACTAGAACACGTTGCTACTAGATATATTTTTATCTAACAATGTCAACCGACAAGCATATATATATACATTTATTATTGCACATTAAAAGTCAACTTATGGTCTCAGTCCCATTTTTTTGTTCTTTTGTTGTTTTTTCGCCAGGATAAAAATACTAAATAAGTCTAAATTTCCAAATAAACCTTTTGTGGATGTTGCTTGTCTTTAAAGATGCAAAATTGCAACATGTGGCTGACAATATTAAGTTGATGCATTACTAGGCCTATAGTACACAGAACTATCAATATATATTGTGTTGCTAGAGTTGCAGAGTCAGGATATCACATCTATTGAGATAGTGGGTGGAGCAACGAGAATGCCAGCGGTGAAATCCACAATTGCTGAGGTGTTTGGCATGAAAGTCAGTACAACGTTGAACGCAGATGAAGCAGTGGCGAGGGGGTGCGCTCTTCAGGTAACTATCGGTGCTGCTAAAAATTTACTCATTCCCTTTTATTTGTATAATTCTTATGAAATCAAGACTGTTGACAGATGAATTTATGTTGTTGTTTCATGTTTTTTTATTGCTTTTATGTTTGTTTGTTTTTTATGATTACTTCTTTATATTAAAAAAAATAGTGTATGGTATATATATTGTTTTTGGTTAAAGGTTGTTTTGTAAAAAGTGTTAGTTTTTAAATTTTAACAAAACTGTACTATCCAGTGTGCTATGCTGTCACCAACATTCAAAGTGCGGGATTTCACTGTTATTGATTGTACTCCATATTCCATTTCGTTATCGTGGATTGCACCAATGGGTGAAGAAGGGTCGGTACTTGTAACTTCTTGTAATTTAGTTGTTTATCCCTTCCCCTTACTTTATTGCAGAGACATGGAAATATTCCCTCAATTCCACCCAGCTCCATTTTCAAAGATGCTTTCCTTTTATCGCAAAGAACCGTTTGCTTTGCAAGCTCGCTACACCAATGCTGAGCAGATTCATTACCCCTGCCAAGATATAGGTTTGTTTATATCTGATGTGTAAAGACTTGCTCCAATATTGCTTTATTGTGTTATCAAATGTTAAACAGGGAAGTTCTGCATCGATAATGTGACTCCCAACCAGGAAGGTGATGGCTCAAAGATCAAAGTAAAAGTTCGATTGAACATTCATGGATTATTCTCTGTTATTCAAGCAAGCATTGTGGAAAAGGTTTGCTTGTAGTGTTATAATGCTTTCTTTGTCAGCAAGAAAATGTTTAAGATGCTGCCTGTCTAACAAATTTTAAAGAGCAAAAAATCAATATATTAATTGATTATCTGGTCCAGTCACTATCCCATCCAACCACACTATTGGCTCAGACATAGTACTGTGATCTTAAAAGATATAGGGCCACCAAATGTACATGTCTGTTCAGCTGATTCAGGGTAGCAAAAATGAAAGAATTTAACATCTCATGAAATTGAAAGCCAAATTGCATACTATATTGTGACTTGCATACTATATTGTAGTCCAATTAACTTAAAAACTGGGTACCAGAATGATCTGTCTTCGAATATTCTGGTCGGATACCACCAGATCTGCAATTTATATATTGGTGTCGGCTTCAAAAAATGATTATAAAATTTTGTAAGCTTAGTAATATGCTTTTATGGTTTAAAAAAACATTAGGGCAAGAGTTGTATTATTAGTATGCCATTTTTACTTTTCAGTCCTGTCTGCAAGCACCACTCTCATTAAAACAGACAAAACTGTTTTTAGCCATTTTAGTATGTTTTAATTTAAAATTTCATAATAGTCATTTAGACAGGAAAAAGTTTTGTGCGATTTTTAGGAATGTTGGGTCACATCGTGTATTTTATATATAGGATGGGATATTCAGGTTTATCCCCGTGAATGGGTAAACCAAGGGGGTTAACACACGGGCAATCGTCAGATCACCTCGCGCCCATCGTCCGGTTACCAGAGCAGTTGCAATGTGTTGTATATGATAGACACGTTAATTCATTTTAGTAGAACCCATTTTAGGCAAAAGTCCGTCAAGTGCCTTGCCCAAGGAAAGAACCGACTATCTAGCAACCACATTCGAACACACAACCTTTCACTTAAAAGGCGACGCACTAAACCATTAGACTAACTGGTCGGATTGAATATATATTTATATAAATATATGCATGCGTCTAAAATAATTAACCCTGTGGAAAATTTTGTATAGTCAACCAAACAATTCAGTGTTAGAGCTGATCACTTTTAAATGTGCAGTTAAGATATTACCATATCTCATAATTAAACTTTTATTAATTTGCTGATGATGAATTGATGACATCATCATGATAGGTAAATGAGGTGGTGGTAGAAAATGGAGATGAACGAATGGAGACGCAGGAGGAAGTGAAGCCTGTTGACCCACAGGTGAGCCGGTGAAATGCCGTGATGTGTAGTTCTAACTTAATATGTTCTACTCAGGCTCCTGTGGACAACCAAACTCCCAACCCAGAACCTATGGATGAGTCGGCTTCTCCCGCCGATACCGAGAATAAGGAAAATACAAACGCGAACAGTACGTCTTAAATATAACATACTAATTTACCAAAATATTCAAGAGGTTATTAGTGCTGAATGGTGTGATAGGAAAGCAGAATACATTATAATGCAGATTATGTTTAAAATACTTTGTGTCCATATTCGTGTTGCTAAAGGTTTCTATGAATTTGTTATTACTGCAAACATAAGATTCCATTAAGTTCTAGGGAGCAAGTTGTTATGTACAACCTGTCTGGTAACAACAGCAGTGCTACTGATTAATGTGATAAACTGATTTATTCCGTATAGGCAACGAAGATGTGAAGCCTTCGACGGAGGCGGCTGAGAAAGTGGAGAAGAAGAAAGTAAAAGTGAAATCAAAGGATCTTCCATTTCACTCCCAACTTTACATGAATATCACTGAGCAAGAGATACAACACATGTTTGAAGTCGAGGTATGCTTTTATTAAAATGCATGCATGAAGTCAGACTGACACATGTGTTCTACTTAAACATGTGGTTTGTTGAGTTTATGGTAAGGTACATACTTAGATGCTTTTGAGAATTCTGAGAATTCCAGATTATTATCTCGAATACATGCTCTGGTCCGGGTTTTTTTAAATTTGTTAATTGTCATAAAAAATATTTCCAAAATTAGAATAACTCCAAACATTTATTTCCTTACTGGGCAACTTGACAGTATTGTAAAACTGCACAATCCTGTAAGGTTCTCAAAATCAATTGGTAACTAATATCCCTGGGTTTTATTAAAACTACGGTCTTTTTATAGTATTTCAGTAATACATTTAAGGATGCTTCGTTAAATTCCGATTTTGACCAAATTTCTGGTGCCAACACACCATCGATAGTTTATTCTTCAATAGGGTTAAAACCAAGATTCTATTATAATTAAGAGTAAAAATTAAAAAATAATTTATTAAATTTTGTATGTTGAAAACTTCTTAATTTTTTTTCTTGTTATTTTCCAATGGAATCATCATATGGCTTTTAAACACAATATCTGTTATAAGTTAAAGTATGTTGTATTTCGTGAAGGCGATTATGTGTCTTCTGCTTAACTTCAGTAGCATGATATGACATACATGGCACACTTCATGGGCACTTGTTGTTACAGAACAAGATGATCATGAATGACAAACTTGAATGTGAGACCTCGGAAGCCAAGAATTTGCTGGAGGAATATGTGTATGATATGCGGGGGAAGCTGTTTGACAAATACGAAGGTTATACCACTGAGCAGGTACTTTGTTACTTTGTTTGCCCCTGTTTAAGCTGCAACTATAGGATGTTGTTTATTAAATATTTTTAACCATCCTGAATGTAGATAATAAGCAATTTTTCCACAACCATCCACAATATATTTATTTTTAAACATTGTGTGTTGATGTGTATTACTTGATTTTTAACATTATAAACATTTTTGACTGCAATGTGCTGTCAAATTTAGTAGTTTACTGCTCTAGATCAGTGCTCCGCAACATTTTAACACTTGAGGCACATTTCAATAATTTGACGGCCAATTGCAGTCAAAATTGTACAATGGGTGGTCTAACTGTTCAAATCTGAACAAATTCTGTCAGTTGTTTGTTCATTCACCACAAATGTCAAAACTTTTTTAATACTGTGGAAAAATACCTGACATTTTATAAACTAAAGTAAACCCGTATGTGTATGTGATTTGCACAGAGGCTTAAAAAAGATTTTCTTCTTTAATTTAAATAACTAAAATTTTCCAATAATAAAAAGACATATATTTTATCAAAACTTTGCCGTTTTGGATGTTTGGTTTTTTTGGTGTATGAAATGGAACCATCACAAATAGTAGCATACAGTTTAACAATAAAGAGCATTTTTCATTTAAGATTCTTAAGTTTGTTCCCAGCATGATAAAGTAATTATTATGCGATCATATGTAACACATGGAATCTGTCACCATGTTGTTCTTACACAATGTTCGCCTCAGGACCGAACCGAGTTTGGCAAGATATTGGAAGCAACTGAGCACTGGCTGTATGAGGATGGAGAGGATGAGATGAAAGCTGTCTATGTGGATAAACTTGCTCAGCTGAAACAAGTTGGCAACCCTATTCTAAGAAGGTTTGGGATTTTATCACCCATTTAAATGGTTTTTAAGCAGAGAGACCTTACCTCCTGCTTTTAACCACGTTCACATTCTATTTGTTGTGTCCAGTGTAACATGACTGTTATGCTGTGGGTAATGTATTAATAACTGTAGTAATGATATTAAATTAAAATTGTTGTGCCAAGCTCATATTAAAGAAAAGAGATCGCTTTAAAGCAGCACGTACCACAGGTACACTGAGGCTCAAGCAAGACCAGCAGCATTTGAACAGCTTGGTGGAGCTTTGCAAAAAGTTTCAAAATTTCTTCATAACTATTCCGAAAAGGTAGGACAATGATATATATTTATATACTCGCTAATATATAATTTGCTCAAGCAACGTTATGTTTTTGCAAAACAGTCAGGTTTGTCTGTATGCTAATGTACAATTTTTCATATATAGGTGGACCCATCTGCAAATTTGACAAAGAGATCCAAAACAGATTTCTAATTAAAAAAAATTAAAACCTAAAAGTCATAAGCCGAACATTTTGACACCTTCCTTTTTTCCATGGTATTCTTGTTAAAGGGCGAATGGAAACTTTTACCTTCACTAGCAAACATACTGTCACTTGTTTTTAAACCAAAAAAAGAAATTAATAAAAAGCATACGAGTATATTACATTAATAACTTACATAAAAAAAATTACCAAAAAAGTTGCAAAATTTACCAATAAGTTTTAATGGTTTTTGTTTCTGTTTTTTTCAATAACCGTAATTGTCGGCAGGATGAGAAATATTCCCACATCCAGCAAGAAGATGTTGATAAAGTTAAAAAATCCAGTGAATCGACAGCGCAGTGGTATAACGAGATGATGCAAAAACAAAGTGCGCTACCTAAACCTTCTGATCCCATTGTCACTGTTGCGGAGATCACTGGGAAGTTAAAGGTGTGTTCATCACTGATACCTTCCTGCTTAAGAAGTTTTACTCTATGAATCAAAGCTTTTTCATGGTTGGGCCATATGCCCCAATTACCCTCTGAAAGAAACGCCTTAAACTTAACGTTTTAAAAACGATCGTTTTTAATACAATAAGAAATTACAAAGTATTATGTGCAAATCAAAATATTCATTTTTTTAAAATGGTTTTCTTAACTGATAACCAGAAGTTAGTCGTCATAGTCTGAGTATGTTTGCAACAGTTGGCTCTTTAATGTGAAAGTGTTTAGGTTTTATATTTAAAAACATAATGTTTTTATGTCAGTTCAACAGACCATTCAATTGGCACGTTATATTCACAGACAATGGAAGGAATTTGCAACCCAATTATCAACACCCCCAAGCCGGAAGTGAAAGAAGTTCCACCTGCTGATGCTGAACCCGCAGCCGAGGTTCCCCCATCCAAGGATACGGCCAAAGATGCCAAAGATACCAAGGATCCAGCAGAAGAACCGAAAGTTGACATGGATTTGGATTGACGTCATCATGTTCGTTATTAGTCAAATTCTTGCATTCAATTCCACAAACCATGCTGCGCCCAATCTTCTGCTAATTGTATTCGCTTTGTACTATGGGTGTTGCAAGCATTGTTGTAATAAATTGTTTAAAATCTTCTCTTCCCGTTTCTATAGCATTTTCGTAACTGTTGTATATCGTTTCTCTACACGCAGATTAGGACAATTTCGGATGTTTCTACGAAAAATATTAAAAGTAAGCAACCGTCATTTTACTGCCCACAGTAGGTTTACTGAAATTATTGTAATGTGAATACAAGAGGATGACACTTTTTAATCTTTTAGTCGACCGATTACGAACGGGGTGCAGGCAGTGGTAGCATTGATGATTGGCTAGGACAAGAGTATTGGCGTGCGTATGGTTTCAAGTATGTAACGGGTATTTAGGCTTGGGAGCATTTAAAGAATCTTGTTGAAAGTTTTAGGAGTGTTAGCTACAATGATTTATATATTTTTTTTTTTGAAATTTGGTAAATATCCCAAGCGGTAAGTAAAATGGCTTGCCAGCGTCTATCTCTTGATTAACTTCCTCGATATAAATGGATCGTATCTACTTTGGCCATATCAGCATACCGCTTGCAACATATCATCCGCGGTAGGCCCTATTCGAGTTTTCAAATAGAACATAATTTTAGGTGGTGTTGGATTCCCGTAGGCGATTCCTAATACATGTAATGCAATTTGCAGTTGGTAAAAAGCTTTCTAGCTGTTTGATAAAAACCGGCATTTAAGGAAAAGCCACAGTTTCACCCACCATAATTGAGAAGGCGTTCAACCAATTATTCTCACTATCTCTCCAATGCAAATTGACTTTACAAAAAGGTCTGTCACTAAAAATTACGCCACAGAAAATCTTAGATAAGCTTGGAACTGCAATCTAAACTAAAAACCCTCCAAATTTTTACTTAAAAATGTTGTGCTCATACCCCTTCGACATTGGTAACTTTTTCCCAACAAATCTAGGAGATGCACTATCACCATCTTTATTTCACCGTCCGCACATATAAAGGTCTACTAATTGGTTATACGCCATCTTGAACGTCTCCCATAAGATTGTGGCTTGTGGTAGTTCGCATACATACCAACGCAGTAGAAGTTGAATATATCGATATATTTTTCGATGTTTTGACCATGAGTATAAATTTCCGGTGACATTCAACTATTCCAAACCGTTTTAAAACCAGTAAAAACAAATAAAAAAAAAACGGTTCCCTTTCTACAACAAACTTCAATATAGATTTTGCGGTTACAACGTCCAAGCAGAATTGCAAATTTCTAACGAAAATAACCAGTGGTCTCAGGACGATGGCTTAACGGACTACCGCTTAAAATTCCAAGAGTGAACTGACTTACCTTAAAGCAGGCGAGTATAGGACAGATGTCAGAGATTAGATCCAAAAGAGACAAAAGGATAAAAGTAAAAACATGTTAAAAAAGTGAACAAAACTGAATAAACAAAAGTGTATATACACAAAGGGGTATACAAAAGTGAATATAAAAAAATATGAATAAACGTAATTTTATGAAAAAAACACACCCGCGATACATTTGTTCACCATGCGGTTTGTCACAATATTTGTCTAATTGAGGCTTTCCTAAACTGGGGGTCGCGCTATGAATTTTACGGGTCGCAAAGGGTACATCAAAACAAACTATCTATTGTATATATTTTGATCTGTTTTGGATTTTAAACGTGAAAAAAGGACACAGAAAAGTTAATTAAGTTGAAAGTGGTCGCGACCTTTAATGTTTGGGAAGCCCTGGTCTAATACTTACAGTATATACCAATACCGTATACTTTGTCTCTGGCGTGTGTCGCCTTTGTATGACATGAAATTGCAATAAGACCGCGGCCATTATTGCGAAAGAAAAAAAAAAGCTTTTTGGAAGGTGTCATAGCTCATTGTGCATATTTAGTCGCTGCATTTAATACCCGAAGATGAGTTTGGCGTATTCTGACGATTAGTGGTGTAATAACTAGGGCTAAAACGATATATCGATAATCGCGATATACTACTCCCCTATACGATATTCATAAATGAGTATAGCGATTATCTTACCACAGATGCGATATTTTACCAGGAAAACTGAATAAAAATGCCGGAATTTTTCCATTTAAAATTCTCCGTTTAATATGACCAAATATCGGATATATAACCAACATTCATAATCTCTCTTGTTACAGTACAGTATTTTTTTCTCGCCACACACTTATAACTTCGCCTTTTTAACATGCGTGTTTTCTGTACACATGCATGTCGCGTGTGCTGGGTTTTATGACGAAACAATCACATCGCTATGACGTAGATTTACTAACACAGTCGTATTTTTACCATCACTTGTACTGTTACAGTACTGAACTTTGTTTACTGCCAACGGCACACTGTTACTTCGGTTAAACGATAAAAATAACGGTATTTGGACTTCATGTGGCTTACAGCGGCGATTCCGGCGCGGTTATGGCGTCTTCAGTTTTTATGACCATTAGGATATTATGACCAAAATGGTCTGGTCCCATGGTGGTCATATTAAGCGGTGTCTACTGTATTTACGAATTACGCTTATTGGTATCTGGCATATTATTCGTTTTCTTTGCAAATACATGGCTTATTTCAATACAGTAGGTTGAATTTTGGTCATCGGTTTGTATGTTTAATGTAATACATGAGGTTAATTTCATTTACAAGGCGACAAATTTACAGACCAAGTATAGTTTTATTGAAATCAACATATGTATTTCAATCAGTTAAAAACCTTTATTTTATATATTTCTATGTTTACTAACGATAATTGTAATACGTGACCAGCGATTATTAATATTTTTAAACGCCCCTTTCAAGCCATCGTTTAAACGAATGCAATTTTATGCTGTTGAAGTCCATCGTACGATCTCACCCGTGCCAAACCCCCCTTTTCAACCATGTTTTGAAGGCTGAATTAACCAAAACCAAAATGTCTTTTTTTGCCATTTAGAATATAAGTATGAACGTATCGACAAGAAATCTAACAAACGTCTCGTTTCTTAAATTATTATGAACAATTCTTGACAAAGAGCAAGGTAATGTTGTCCAAGTATGCTAACCCACGCGAATAGCAGGTAGGGGGTTACGAAGTTTCAACGGAATATTTTGGCTGCGTACTAAAAAAAACACCTAACGATGATCTAAACCCCTAAAAGGCTAGGTGAGAAATAATTAAGGTTGGATTGTGTGCACGAATCCTGTTGACGTGTTAGTTAAGATAAAATATCGATACAAAGCAAAGTTATTGATTTGTGGCGAAACCACGTACGTCCTGAAACTACGTCATCTCAAGCTTCATCGTCGCGCAATAGTTGACCTTCCATTACTAGAAGCATTTAGCATGCTA
>CH003422.1:396052-409256 GCA_000149265.1 Ciona savignyi
GCCCTTCCTTACTAGAAGCATTTATCATGCTAGGATTGGGTGGGTAATCTGTGGTGATTATCATCGTCCATTAACGTCTCTGGTGGTTTGTATAATTTCGCCGTTTTAATGAAGATATTAGGAACCTGCTTCCTGAGAGATAAATAAAAATCTTCTTCGCTGTTTTTTGACTTGAATATAAAGAGAAGTGCCGTTAACCATGTCATTTCGTAAGTCAAGCTTTGGAAATTTGTGTCCAGAACTAGCCTCAATCCTATACTTGCATGTCGGTTTATAAGGCAAGTTTTACCAAAATGCAAGCGTGTGTAACTGTGATAGTGGTATTGACGCTAGGTTCATTCGCCCAAGCTTCTGGTTTATTAAAAGCTGTGTCGGAATACCAAACCAAAGTTCCCAAAAGAGGTCACTACTTTTTATGACTGATTTTTCTATATTTTGTCATTGTCGGGTAAATAGATTGGTAGTTGTTTGGCAGCCGGTTGTTTTTTGTTTAAAACCAGCTTGAACTATGGTTACGAAAATAGTTTAACTGCTGTGAAATATAATATATGCCTTCCTAAGTTTTGAGTATTCCACGATGGATACATCAATTGGATAGCTTCGCTGTTAAACTTAATGACTGTTTCCTCAGTACTGAAGAAAATTTCCTTGACCCATAAATCATTATTCAGGTTTAGCTTAGTTTAGTTTAATTTATTTTTTGTTTTTACGATGAAAACATAAACCAGAACTATAAAAAAAATAGAAAACGGGAAAAAAACAGTAAAACGACAGTCGTTAGAACACGTCTAAAAACAAGCAATAAATTATTAAAATTCGGTAAAATTCGACGTGTCCGCTAAACCCAAAAGGTCTGTAATAATTATTAGAGAATTGACTTTGGAAATACGGCATTCGAACTATTGTCAAAATTGTAACGACGTTTCTGCCGTTTTAGACTTTCTGTTGAAATCGTTGGAGTTGCGAAGAGCAATTTGTCACCTCATTCAAAAATCTTGTGAAGAAAAGCTGTACATGGTCACTCATTCGAATATGGAGTCAAAACAAGCAGAGATATTCAAAGTTTGCTGTAAGTTATTTTTATTTTGTTAAACGTTAAGTTAAAACATGTCCATTACTTGTCGGGAATATGTTCGTTTTAGTTCAAACTATTTTTATTGAATTCAGGCGAAAACAAAGAAATGGAATTAATGCAAGATCGAGCGCGAATGCAACGTATAAGTCGAAACTATTATGGATGGATGGACTTCGGAAAGCGCTCCGTCGATGCAGATGATTACGATTATTGATGTAAACCGAATAATGTATAAGTAAAAATTACATTCGCGTATTTTTTGAATAAAATTATGTCCAATTATTACGACCGGGGTTAATAGTTTAGTAAGTATATATGCATAGTTTCAAGTAGGTCATGGCGCAAAACGGATAATCGACAAAATATGTGATGATCGAATCTAAAAGTAATCTGATTACACAGCACAGGCTGGATATATCCACGTCTGGTTAGACCAGTACACAGTTAACATTTCACTGCTTTCTTTGTTTATAGCACTTGCGTGCGATAGATTGGTCAACTATGGTGAGGCTTGGGTATTATGAGAGTTGCCTTTTCGTTTTATTGATCAAAAGATTCACACATTCGCGTCTTTTGATTGAAAAACAGGAAACCAGCTAATAGTATTTAAAAGGATAAATAGTAATGAAAGACCGGAAGGAGACACAAATTGAAAGGATTCTGCTTTACCGTCAGAAAGCTATTGGATCAATGGTTCATTCATTTGGGACTATTCGACTTAGCCATGTTTTTTACCTTAAAAGCGTAATTCGGGTAACGCTAGTTCACAAAAAAGTCTGTTGGCAGTATTAATACAGTTCACTTTTGCTCTCCTTGAAATTAGCAATGTGTGTGTGTGAGGAATACCTATTTCTTCAATAATATAAAGAATTTGCTGTAAATATTTTCTTTCATATGTAAAAATAGAAGTATACAGCTACAGCTGAGGTACAATATAACACGTAGCATGTTATCACAAAGGCCAGCTTTTTAGGAGTAACAGTTTTTTTGAGAATTTTTCAAACCTGTAAAGTGTGAAATCCTAGTCAGACATCTGTGGAAATGAACATACATAACATTATCTATATACATATACTTAATAACGGTCTCATATTTGAATTCGTAGAAATTTGTCGGTCATAACTAATGTTTAACTAATTCAACACTGAAGATTAGTAGTTAAGTGGCAATATGTGGGCAATAGCCAGTCTGCTGCTCATTCTAGCAGCTCACAGTGTTTCGACCACCCCTCTTTCTCACCGTGGTATGTAAATATATTATTAATTAGGCTAACTAGCTTATATGCCATTTTTAAACGAATGTTGAGATAAACTTTTCTTTGTTCTCCACCGAACATGCGAGGTTGTCGTAATGGCAATGCACCAGACGAACTCTGCCCCGATGAAATGTTTTTAATGGTTTGTTTAAACTTAATTAATAGCTTATTGACCAAGGATCATATTGCAATAACTGCGGTTACAATGCTGCAAGAATGTGTTGCTGGCCTACATGATAAATATTATAGAAGAGTGATGTGAATAAATGTTCACTATTCTTGTAAAAGGCAGTTAACGAACCGACGTATCTTTAACTCTTTCGATTCAAATGAATCGATAAAAATTGAAATTAATCAACCAAACTGAGCTCTGTGATAATCCCAGCAACCCGAATGTAGACACTAAGTTAGCTGGTCTCACGATTATCCTTGTATGCATCTGACATGCACAGTAGGACTAATACAATCCTATATAAACCACAATGCCACGGCGGGTGATTTGCGACCTACTTATATTTACAGAGTTATAGGATGCGTCTTTATTAAAGAAACAACCAATCTGTAACTTGTATTTGTATGTGCGTCATCAAAATCCGATTGTTTTTTTTGTGGGCTAGATTTCGAACCCGTGATTGGCTCGTGACCAAGACCATTTTTTATATTAAAATATGTATGTGTAATTTTAAACATCTTTCCTTAAATTCTCACTATGGTTTCATTGCGACAGTATACATCATTGTTTACAATTTATTTGCTTAAGTCTGATTGTTCTACGTCTAGTATTTGAAATGCCACCATTCAAAATTTAAATGTTTCAATAATCTTATACGTGTGGACACCCAAACGAAATCTAACCTTCACCATTATAATGGGCAATCGGATAGATTATAAATAGAAATATGGATAGGATAGGATAGTATAGGATATACATGTTTATCTCCGTGAATGGGAAAACCAAGCGGGTTATCACACGGGCAATCGTCAGATCACCTCGCGCCCACCGTCGGGTTATCGGAGCTATTGCAGTGTGTTGTGTATGATAGATATTAATTTGGTAAAAAACATTAATCCGCTGGGGTCAGGCAATGTCCGTTAAGTGCCTTGCCCAAGGAGACCACCTACTAGCTAGCGACCAGTTTGGAACTTGAAACCTTTCGGTTGAAAGGCGTCACACTAAACCGCCAGACTAAACCTTGGCGGTTAGCCTACAAATCAAAGGTATTTAAAGGTTCCCATCGATTCCGAAGAAAATACATAGCACTACAGTTTAATTTTAGGGTAAAACTTCGAGAATACAAACTAATTTTACATTAGTTTTTCTTCTTTTTTTCTGCGTAACGCTGGTAACAGGCATGTCCGAACGGGTCATTGGTTAAAACGCGTTATTGAATCAGGTTGAAACTTTTAGGAATCCTATTTAGCATGCCCGTAGTTAAATTTCTAAAAAAAAATTGTACAACATGAATTAATAAAAAAACACTAGAATTAAAATTACCCAATGTAACCCGGCAAATCCCCAACATAGAATATGCACAACCAAATCACAATCGGAACGATACTACTATTACGCACATGAAAATGCGAGAGACTCAAATTCAAAATAATTGAATAAAGAATCTAAATACAAAGGAAAAAGATTCGTACGCTTTTTATCTATCTTCAACTCTCATCCAGGAAATCTCTCAAAAAATTTATTTTTACTGAATATATATATTGATCAGTCTCATTTACGTTATAGGCCTATATATATACATCTATGTAGGAAGGAAAGGACTAATCGAGTTAAATCTTCTAAAGGTGTTAGTTAAATGTTTTGGATATGCAAGGGCAAATTCCTAGTAATTTACTCCTCGGTATTTCCGACGGACCAAAAAAATATATGCAAGAGGGCCTGTTTGCGGGTTTTCGGTGGCGATTATTCTTTAACAGCGGATATTTCGGGACTTAAAAAAGTACGACGCATTTAAAACAACTATAGGCTACACTTAAAACCAACACAAATCGATAGTGATTTACAATACGAACTAAACAGATTTAGATATCCCATACCCACCATAAACCATTTTCAGGGAAAACCCCAACACTTAATCGCACCCCCAACCAGTGATTAGACGCTTTAACGCCGCATAATAACAGAAATCAAGCGGTGAAAATAACGAATGGCTATAATAACAGAAGTCGCCATAAACGCGTCTAATTCGTCGCCGTAAGCCACATAGGATAGATATTTATGTTTATCCCTGTGAATAGGAAAATCAAGGGGGTTAAGACACGGGCAATCGTCTAATCACCTCACGTCCACCGCCGCGTTACCGTAGTTATTGCAGTGTGCTGTGTTTCATTGATACTTTCCTTCAATTTTGTAGAACCCATTAACCGCCGAGTTCAGGCAATGTCCGTCAAGTGCCTTGCTTAAGGACACAATCGACTTGCTAGTGACCTGTTTCTAACCTGAAACTCTTCTGCTGATAGGCGACGCACTAAACCACCAGACTACATTTCAGTTATTAAATTTATTAGTACACCATGTAAGTAAGACTTTGTTAGTAAATTTACGTCATAGCGATGTAACTGTTTCGTCATTAAGACCCGGTACAGAGCGGCCACGCGGCATGAACGCATACAGAAAACACGCATAGTTCTAGTGTGACGGCATTTAAATATCTATAGCGTGTAGTCGCGTGATTGGATAAATTGGAATTGGCAGAGGACATTAGTAGACAATCTGAATACAAATTAACTTATCTATATGTAGGCGTTAAAAACGAATATAGTCGGTTTATAACTTATTGATTTCATTGACCGGTTACCTGGTTAACCGTTGACATCTCACATCCATATAGCGTAAGAATTTAAAAATAGTTGTACTGTATTCTTATTTGTGATTTATACTTTTATTTGTATGATCTTGTAAAGTGGTTGAAATCTAAATAGTTTTAAGCCCCAACCAAACCTATTTATCTGTAATATCATCTAATTACTAGTAGTGACGGTTTATATTTTAAACCTTTTTTGTTTGAGTGCAGGTTATGGAAATGTTCGCTGCAAAGACAAAGATGGTACCTTTTACAACGTGGGGACCAACTTTATTCGGCAACGAGATAATTACATTTGCAACTGCACTGTTGATTATGAGAATCTGCGAACACGTCTAAGCTGTGCAAGCTCAGCTTACAGATTGTTTAGCACTAGTAGCAACAGAAATAATGGGTATACTGAGCATGCAAGATCTGAACACTCAAGATCTCTTGCGGCAGGTTATAAACTGATTATATTTTATATCTTCTTTCAATTATTCTATTTTTTATCTTATGTAGTGTTTTTGCAGAATTAAGTGTGGGTTCCTTTTTGGACATTAACCAAACAGGGTATCTCATATAGCCCCGTACCTTAAAGCTATTAAATCATCTGTTAAATTGATAGATCATTGTCAATTAAATGGGCAACTTTACGAGTTGAACACAAGGTGGACAATGGAACACAATGGACTCACAGTCTCATGTACCTGTAATGCAACAGCTTATTTAAGATGTCACCGAAGTTTCAATACCCATGTAAGTATATTTCCGAAGGCGACTTTTTTGACTCTTCATAATCTTTATTTTTATTTTAACATTACTTTGAATACAGTTTACTTCGCCCTACTGAAGCGACGTTATCAAACTATGTAAACATAATGCATGGTAAAATACAGTTCTAAATTAAAATAATTAAATCATGTGTTGAACTGGCAAAACAACGGTTGAATAAGTATTTGTAATTTTATTTTTAAAATGGTAAACTTTAAGGTTTATTAAATATACTCATGCTCAAATGGGTCACGTAATGCTAGACAGCTAACCACAACAATTAGTGGTATTTTTCAGTTTGTTATTGTGGTTTATCGGTAAATGTTAATCAGTGATTTCAAATTACAGATGGTTTTAAAAAGATGAGATTACTAAACTAGTACCGGTATATCCATGTTCGCAATTGGGCCTACAGTATACCAAAAAAATCAATTAGAAAAAAAAAAAAAAACTACTAAGTAATGGTATGACTATAATTTCGGTTTAAGTTTTAAAAAGAAGTTTTTAATATAAATTTGTTTGTTATTAATATAGATTTAAATCAACAATAATAATTTTTTAAATAAAGATTTGATGTTGTTGATTATGTACAAATTTTGTTGTGTATTTGCAGAGATATTGGCTTCTATAATATAAAATTAATTGAAATTGTATTAAGTCCATGTTATTAAAACTGATTACATTCTTGATAATGATTTAAAAAATATTAAATATAATAAATGGTTTAAAGATCGGCATAAATCATTAAAAAGAACTAACACCTTTTATTTCCTACTTTGAAATACATCATATTTATCATATTTATTCCCTAGGATTTAATTAAGTTATGTATTTTTAAGTATATTTTAAGTAAATTTTTCCACCACAAAGTTAAAGTGTCTTTTTTAAATTAGTATTTTCAGAAAGAAATTATATAATGTAGAATTATGTTTCAGAGCACTGTAACTTACCAGCCACAAACAAGAACGGTGGAGAGAATGTGCTTGGATGGACTGTTTGTAGCTGGGGAGGAATTTGCTGCCCTTCAGACGGGCGGGTTTTACTCCTTGTGTCAGTGTGGGAATTTCCACAGTTCAACGTGCAAAGGTAAAGCACATGATGTTGTTACTACTTTACTATTCTAGAATCATTCTATTATAGTATTTTTAAGTCTGTGACCAGTTTTGAATCTGCAACCCTTTGGCTGAAAGACGATGCACAAACCCATCAAGCTATTGGTTCGGACAATGTTTGTGTAGCGTTTTCATACATTATTTGGTTCTTCTGCTGCTATCAGATCTAATTTGTGTCTCTCGCAATCCAAACTCTATCACGGAAGGTTCTTTTTATTCTTGATTAAATGCAGTTACAATAAAACACGCGTATGATGATTAATTCAATATATGCGGGCGGACTTAATAAACACTTAAGTCGGCTTCTCTTAGCTGTTTACTGCAGAAGTCATGGTTCTAAACTGTTTGACATTAATTCATGCTCGAAAACAAAGAGGCATGGCAGAATAGGGAAAAAAGAAGGTTCTCGAAACGTTTAAACCCGCGGTCATGTGAAAGCAGTTTTACAACCGTGTCAAGGGGAAGTCATATGAAACCAGTAATAACTTATAAGCACAACCACGGATTTGCTACATAAGGGGAAAACGGATCTCAAAAGCCAGTGAAGTAATAGACCAACCTGACACTAAATTACTAAAAAAACAAACACATATTAGTATTTGAAGGAATGAAGCAATGGCTAGTGAGTGCAACTGTTTTACTACGAACTACAAAGGGGTAGGATAACAGTTTGGACATCGGTACAGTTACTCATGAGAATAAAACTCTTTTTAGGGTGGCTGGTTACTTTATTGTTGTTTTTGTTATTCACTTTTGTATCATATTTTGTTTAAATCAGTTCCAATATTCGATAAAAACTGTGATTTTAGCGAATATTTAGAGATTTGTATTTGAAATTCTACTTACATTTTTAGATAATTATAGGTCCGTCTTTGAAAAACAGACTCTTGTTTTTTTTCTTTTTTATCAAATTTTTGACAGGGGTATCTTTTCCATTTAAATTATAAAATTGGTGCATTAGGGTAATCGATTACTTATCGCTTAACGCCAGATTAATGGGATCAGAAATTAAACAAACTGTGACTACAGTTTGGTTTGTAAACTCATGGACCCGTCTGTTTGCAGAAACAAACTACATAAACACTCCTTGCATATATTTAAAAGTAAAATTAAAAAAAAATCCTAAATGACATTTAATCAATCTTTTACCTATCAATATTTATATAATAACAACTGTGGACGGATTTAACCGTACAGTACCCATGCAGAATATTTATAAATACATAAAAAATCTAATTTCTGATATACATAAAATACATAAAATTCCTCATATAGAGTAGACTTACATGATTTTTTGTGAGATTTAACTTAAATTTATTTTTTTAAATTCCAGTTTTAACTGTTTCTGGACAAGAGTGCAAATTCCCATTTGAAGAAAGTGGTCGTCTATACTCCACTTGCACATTCCATAGATTAAATCGGGTACCATATTGTGCCACATCTGCAATTCATTCCCAACAGTTGGAAATCTCCAATTGCATCACTTCTAAAGAAGGTATTAGTTTGTTGTTTTAATATAACTTAATAATGTCATATCAGATAGAATAGAATTCTTCTGTTTATGCTAAACATTATGTTTTTACCTTATATTACATTAATGTGAATTTTAATCTCTGGAGCAGGACTCTGTTTTATTTTATGTTTATAGTGTATTGAACCCCTATTCTGTTGTTTATTCGATTAAAATGCCTATATATATATTTATATATATATTTATGTATGTGTTGTTGTTACTGTTATTATTTACCTGGTTGTCACAATAAAATTCAAATAACATTGCATCTTAGAATTGAACACATATTATGGATATGTGTTCACTGAGAGAGGGAATGCCAATGGTGCACGATGTCACTTTCCATTTCTGTTTCGAGGTGTCGAATATTACGACTGCATTACGACAGGCAGACAAGCTCCTTGGTGTGCCACTACCCATGACTATGACAGAGACAGTCGATATGGATATTGCCAAGGTAAAGGCTGTTTTAAAATCGAAATATTATTATGGGAAGTGTAAATCATTTTTTTATAATTTTATCTGCATACTCATCTGAAAGCTGCCATTTAGTTCGGAAGCATTTTTGAGTAAATCTCAGTTTCTTAGTCATTATGAGTAACTAAGAGATGATTTCCCAACAAATAACTTGGTCAATTTGACAGGTGTTCGGTCAGCCAACTCGGTTTACAACAGGATTGGTGAATCAGTCACTCTAGACTGTCAGATTGACGGGACTTCCCACAACCCCATCATCGAATGGTATAAACTAACTAACAGTGGGAGAAGGTTAATCTACAGTTATGACACTTCGACTGGAAGAGGAATTCTGGTATGTGGTCAATACCTTGAGGGTCTATGTAGTATTGTAGTGTACGGAAAATAATGTTTAGAATGCAGTATTTCATATCATGTTCTGTGACAAGCTGTACTTTTCTAATAGTGATGATAAATCCATATCTTAATCTTCTAAGTCCGATAGGCCTTTGCAAAATAACTGTGTATTTTTACAAGTTTTTAAATGTAGATTTTGGTACAATGGAAACCCCCGCCAAGACAACATGTTTACATTTATGGTTAAAACAATTTGGGTGCAAGTAAAAAGTCAGATAATTTAGTTTGTAGATGTATTGATACATTGACTGAAAGTTTATATCTAGTAATCACGCAAAAATGTGCAACAAAACTATTTTAAATTTAATCTGACCTTCATTCAAGGGACCATCAGCTGGAAATTTGGCACGTAGATTGGCCGTTGTTAACTCAACCAAGTTGATTATATCTGACATGAACCGGGAAGATGCTGGAACCTTCGAATGTAATGTTGCAAATCATCACAGTGGATCCAGCAACCAAATCACAAAGGTTTCAGTGGTAAGTTGTGTAAGCTTTGGCGACCAACTATATGTTTGCAAGGGTAGAACTTGGGGGTTTGTAACCTCTTACATGTTTTAAAAAAATATTTATATCAACGTTATACGTCACATTCAAGTTTTAAACTTCATTCTAACGCAAAGAAAACACTTTATTAATTATTAACATTTTCTCACATTTATGTTTGTAACTATCCAAATAATTGGGTTAACCTAATTAAAAATGTGCCGGTTAAACCAGTACTTATTGAAAAAGGGGAATGGTGGATAATGTGATAAATACTTAGTTCACAGTCAAAAGGTTTTTTATTTTTATGGTAATACTTGTATATAATACTACCAGTACATCAAATTAATTGTGTGTGGGACAACCAAAGACAAAGTGCCTTGCCCAAGGACACCATCGTTACCGTGTGGTTGGTTTTGATTCCCCATATTTTATATGGTGGTGAGTGGTGACACTTGTTACCATATAAGCATCTGGCTAGACACTTTTGGTAAATTGTTAGGTTAAAACTGTCAGTTACTACTTTTTCTGCAGTACTATTATATGAAACATGTTATTACTTTTATTTAAGCAGTGTTATGGTTATATTTCAGCGTCCTAACCCAGCCCCAACGGAGCTGCAGTACCGCTATGTTCCATCGAGGAATGAAGCGACATTCTCATGGAAAACGAACACAACACATGATTCAGTGCGTCTTGAAATACAGAAGGTAAATCTGTTCTACATTATCTTGTATTTGATTTGCTGTCATTCAGACCTCCAAGTTGTAGTAAGTGTTAAACACGATGGACTGTTTCTCTTCCATTGAAAATAAATAAGTTTTTTATCCAGAATGGAAGCACAAGATTACGGAAAATCAGACTACCAGGTAGACAAGAGTCATACACTACACAAGATTTACGTCGGGGGGTCAACTATGAGATTCGTGTATTCACTGTTTCAAATGGACAGGACTCAAGTCCAGCGATTATAACCTATATTGGCCCACGTAAGCATACCCTCCTAGTTCGCACAATTAAAAAAAGTTGATATCGAATTAAATTGCAACAGGATTTCGCGAAACAAATAGACATCCCCAAGCTATTGTGAGTGATAATGAGATATCGTTGGATTGGGGACACCGGTTCTACCCGAACATTGATGCAACAGGCATGTATTCTAATTGCATTTTGCTCATGCTTCATTTATTTTAATATTTGGGTTATATGGGTTTATTTGGTTTCATAAACTGTTTTTTTGCTTCTATGAAGTGCTTTAACTAACCACTCGCATTTTGCCATTTCTTGCCGCTTTAAGTATTTGCTCTTAATTATTTTGGAACAACTACCGAAAGTAAAATATACTGCATAGTGTATGGTTTGACGAAGCAGTGTTTAAGTACACTTATACATCAGATAAGTTAAAAGTAAATCGCATCTCCCTTTTTCCCCTGGCATGACAAACAAAATTTGTGTTTAATGGGTGAGCTAAAATATTTATATGGTAACCTACTAATATTAACATATAAAACTAGTGTGTAAGAAAACCATAAAAAAAACATTAGCATCACTTAGTTTAATATTTTGTCTTAAACAGGATGGTTGGTTCAATATGAAGATGTGGAATCAGGAGAAATTGAATCATTTGAACTTCCAACTGATGCCACCTCACACAGCACTACGAATTTAACCCCTGGCCGTCGTTACCGAGTCACACTGTATGCTTTACTTGGTAACAATACAGTTCAGGTAAAAAAATAGGATTACATATAACTCCATATCTTGTAAATGGCTATAAGGTTTTAAACTCTGCATAACATTATGTTTTAAACTCTGCATAACAGAAATGTAATCTGTAGTTTAAACTCTGCATAACAGAAATGTAATCCAAATATTTACTTTTAATAAAGTTATGCTTAGACAGAATTAAAAAAAGTTCCCCATAACTGTTAAGCTATAAACATCTAAAAAATAACAAAACATCTTGTGTAAAAAAGGTTTTCATATTCCATTGTCTCAAGATGTTTCAAGTTTCATGTATTATATCATAACAACACAACAAATACCAGATTGCATCTGATGAGGTGGTCACTGAGTACAGCCCGATAGAGATACCAAGCACTCCCAACATCGCTCTCACTTCCCCAAATACTGCCACAATTTCATGGTCTTCTCCATTGGAACCTGTAGATCAATATGAAATACTCTATAGGTACTTTGATTACTTTTACTAGAATATTATTGGTATATATTATCTTGTCTGTAGTTACGGGAAATAATGCATTTCCCAATCAAGACATGGCTATTATAATCATAACCTATTAATCGCTACAGCAACAATTAAACATTGCCTGGACTATAAGAACCAAATGGGTAATTCTAATAATCCCTATAAAGCACAAGTTGTAATAAATTATCATTTTCATCCTGTAAAATTTCATGATCGGTGTTTAATATATTTTAAATTGTTATGATGCTTTAAATAAAGAAACCGCGATGCAAACTCGCAATGGCGCTCTGGAACCACAAGTCAGCCATATGTCACTTTACAAGGTTTAATTCCGGGAAGACAGTATGATGTAAGGATAACCCCGATCAGGTAAATTACCATATTGAAAACAGAAAAAAAATGTTTAACAGTAACATAACTATGATATCGTGTTAAAAAACATAAAAAAAAATTATGCATTAAAAATTAAAGAAATGTTCAAATTAAGTGTTACATGTCCTTATTTTATAAAGCCCTGTTATTCGAGGGTTGAAATTAACTTAAGGATACATTGTTAATAATAATTAGTAATAAGAATATTAATCGAAACCACCGTTGTTTGATTGATGTGTCTTTGGGCAAAGCAGATATTACTAGAATCGAGTGGATTAATGTGATTACTTGCAAGCATTTTCCCATTTCCTTTGAATAGGGCATGAATATTTTGTCCTAAATTGCTAAACTAAGTTTCATCTATGAATCCTTGATTAATTAAGAGAGTATTTGTGTTTAGTGGCCGTCGACGAGGCACAGCCACAGATCTAATTGTATCAACCGAAGAACGTGAGAGAGGGGGAGTTATCACACCACCCAGGAACTTACGCATGTCCCAGGTCACCCGGTCATCCTTCTTGGCATCATGGAACCCACCCGAAGATGTCCAACAGCCCACCTATCAGTGAGTCATATTTCAATTGTTCAATCAACAAAATAAATCTGCAAAAATATGTTTAATTTTTTCAAATTCTAGTAACTAAGAACAATTTTTAAAATGTATTGATTTTGAAGTTTGTAAACCAGTCTATTACAGAATATCATACGAGTCATACCCAAAGAAGCCAAGAGACAATCCT
>CH003422.1:411008-455269 GCA_000149265.1 Ciona savignyi
AGTTGGACGCATGTTGACGAAACTGGTACATACATGAAACACATGTTCGTGTAGATCAGGAAGTCTGGAATGTTTCTACGCAGGTACGTTTATTTAATTCCCCACACTTCCCAATATCCATTGGCTTTTAATATTTAGGACCTTTGGCATCCAATCAAAAATATTATGGGGGAAGCGAAGCGATACTCGATTGCCCACATGAAGACACACAGATGAGTCATACATTGCATTGGTATAAGGTTGATGGAAGTAGTAGAATCCCAATATACACCTTCATGCCACCATCCCGAGAGTATGAGGTGCCATTCAGTTCTTTATTTTCTGATTTAAATGTTTACAAACTAAGGAAAAATAAAAAAATTTAAATAAAATGTGTAATGTGTATTCAAAGTGCATATTTATCCCTGTGGACAGGAGAGAATGCAAGAAATGCTAACACATTCACAATTGGCAGATTACCTTGCAAATGTGATTGCTTTTACACACGGGTAACCGTTAAACCGCATTATGCCAAGTGTCGGATTACCAGAGCTCTTAATCCACTGTGTTTCAGGCAATGTTCGCTATATGCCTTGCCAAAGAACACAACTGACTAGTTAGCGACCAATTTTGAAACTGCAAACCTTTGACTGAAAACCGACATACTATCCCACCAAGCTATTTAGTCGAACAAATTCACTTTTAAAATGACCTTTACTTAAATAGTTTGGGCAAAATGATTGTGATATGATGAAGGCAACAGGGGTTCATAAGGTTCTATTGCAGATTTTATTGTTTATTAAAGTTATTGAAATGCATGTAATCTACTTTAAATCAAAATTAACGTTAAAGCTCTAAAAAGAATGGACCAGTAAGCAGTATGTGTACAAAGTCATTTTCTCCATTACAGGAGAGTGGCGCTGGAGATTTGAGCAGCCGACTTTCCTTAAGAAACCACAAGGACTTGGTCATAGACAATCTTCAGCCTGCAGATGCTGGCGTGTATGAATGTCATCTTATGTATGATGATGTTGAACCCACCATCTATTACTCCAACATTTCAATGGTATGCTTTATGTGTATGTTAAAACATTCGATGCTCCTAGGTAAATTGTGTATTGTACAGGTAAGTAGGGATGGGGAAAATTAAATCAATATTTTACTTTTCTACAACAATTTAAAAAAGAACATTTCAATGTAGAACGTATTTGTTTTTAAATGAGGAACCTTTTGTTAGAATGTTGGCGATGTGTTTTGTGTTGTTGTTATAGTGTGTTGCAGCAGCTTTATTTAAGGCAAATATTGTGTTAATATGCATACAAGTCTGTGCAACTGAGTCTTATATTTATTACCCAGATTCCATCAACGAGTGAAACAACACAGGTGACACATAACTCTATTGAGCTTGATTGGCCGGATGTCCAAGATGTTTCTTACTACATAGTTGAATACGAGTAAGACTTTTTTGTGGTTGTAGACTCGATGTAGACTTGATTAGTCAGTCGATCTTGTAGCTGCTGGTTCTTAAAATTGTTCTTCATTTCTGTGTACTTTGTACATTTTATTTGTAAATTTGTTAAATTTTCCTACTCTGCTTTTGTATTAAACTGGATATTGTATTTATTGATTATGACCTATATGATTATGGAAGGATTGAACATGGTCCTGTTTACACTGCTGTGTTTAATCACTCAGATATCTGTGTACAGTTGCCAGTAATAATGCTGGTAAAATAATATTTTATTGCCGATATGCTTACATGTATTTAAGGCATATAGAATCCTATTAACAATCTAGGTTATTTGTAAATGTCTTGTTCTACTATATATTTTTATGGATTTTTATGGATTTTTGCAGAGATCTGAGTAATGGAGGTCAGACTCAAACTATTTCTGTCGATCGTCCACATGTATCATTGGCGCAGCTGCTGCCAAGCACACAATATCGGATCACAGTCATTCCTGTAACGTATGTGCATTCTAATTTCACACCTTGTTTGAAACTTTGAATTTAATCCATTTCTGCAGTGTATGATTTTAAACAAGGAAATTAATAGGCAAATTCTATGATAATATAAATGATAAGATGGGGGTAACAACTGTGAAACTTTATATAAATTACCGATACTAAAGAATATCGCAGATGTAAGATTAGATATATACTTCAGTGGCACACATCGAGGAACTCCTGTGAAGGATGTGCTTGTCAACACAGCCGCCCCGTTGGTCAATATCCGACCACCAAGCAACCTGAGATTCGATGCAAGAGGCCGCACTTCTGTGAGAATCTTGTGGAACGCACCCTACAGGACCAATGGTGAAGTGTATAGGTGAATTACACTGCTGCTGAAATCATGAAGAATTTTCTTACAGTTATATTTCCAGGGTTGAATACCTTTTAAGTGATTCTTCAGAAGAACCAATGGTTGTTGAAACACCAAATCGTTATCTTCTGATACAAAACTTAACTCCTGGATTCACCTATCAGTTCCATGTTTATGCTGAACTAAATGGAGCACGCAGTATTCCTGCTTCTGCCACCGTAACAACAAGTAAGCTGTTCAGGTTTTGTTGAAAGAGGTGAAATATAATTGAGAATTTGACTCAACCGGTTTCCTAACCCATAATTTTTGTACACGCTGTTTTTTGGTTGCAGAAGTGTGTTATGTTATTTTATGGTAAAAGCTATGAGGGTAGAAAAACGAAAATTTTTTTTACGATATAGCTAATGCACTAAGAACATGAATTGTAACGTTTTTAGCTATTTTACGGCTGGCTTCTGAAATTGCAACAAAGATGAAACAAGTTAGGTAGCCAAACATCCGCAAAATAATCGTTTAATCTATTGTTTTGGCTATATTCCCAATTCATAGAATTCTATTTAAATTTGTTTCTTTTTATTTACATTCTAATGGATGAAGCGACATTTTTTATTTAGCTTATAAATAAAATATTAATTTATAATATTAATTAGTTTAACTTTACTACTTATATGAAACATTTTGTCAGAACGAATAGGAAACATCTTGGTACAAGCATCAAACGATAGGAGGTTCCACAGGGTTGGAGAAAGTGCTCGTTTGTCCTGCAGATATGATCAAACCACTCCAGGTGACCACAATATCAAGTGGATGAGAAATGATCAGGATGGAGGGTTCTATCTAATCGCTCTCTACAATACTTCAACATCTCAGGTTCATCACTTATTTTGCAGCATTTCGTTGTTCTTTTGTGCTTTATAAAAATAATTTCCAGCAGGAGCTGTGGGTTTAAAATATCAGATACACAATTTTTTCTACTCTTAAAGAGATGTCAAACTCTTGTTAATCACCGCTCTTTGTAAAACTAATTTTACCCTATGCAATAAGTTTTTGATGCGTCCCCGAGTTACCCATTCATACTTATGTGCTGGGGAAGCAGCACTTTGCTATGGGTTAATAAAGTTACATTTGATTTTGGTAACGCCGGATGTTGGTTGATGATCTGACGTCTTGGGTGATATAACTAACTAGGTGGATCATACAGACACACAACAAGAGACCTCATTGCAGTGAGGCTTTTATCAATGTTTTGTGTGGAAGTATGAGCGACAGGAACCATGTTTTAGTCAGTTTACTAATAATAATCTTTGGCCATAATAGGCTTGTAATAAATGCAGGGGAAGGTGGGTACAGTCCAGTTGGTTTTTAGTAAATGAATACTTATATTGAATGCTAATACACAATTAAATTATTAAAATGTTTAAAGTATTTTTATACTTTTACTAGTTTTAGTATGTATGGGTAGGTCCACTGGCGCCGAACGCGGGTATGCAGAGTACGCCAGCCTACCCTGGCATTTTGCCAGGGTATGCAGCATCACCTGATTTTTACGCGTTTCGATCCTCAGATCGTCTACATTAATTGCTTGTCTGTACTACAACTCAACTACGCAAGACATATAAGCGTCGCGATGGGAGAACAACGCGTTTTTTGTGTCTACATTAGTACATACACTGTAATTCCTAGTGCTGTGCTGATCAGGATTTTTCACGATCATTAAAATCCTTGCCGATCGGATCGCGATCTAAAATTGCGTCCAAAAAACGCTTATTTTCTGACGCGAAAATGCAAACTATGCGAGAAATATAGTTTTACTTCTCAGCTATAAATCGATTAAACTGTTATTTACACTACTTAACTGCACAGATTAAGCTTGAGCTAAAGCTTAAAACATATAAAATTTAAATTTTTTATACGGTTTGTGGTAAAACGTATAATATATATTTTGCGTATATATTTGGTCGCACCTTTGCTGTGATTATACAGGGGCGTCAATGAAAGAACAACTTAAGAAACAACCAGGCACTTTTATAAGGTATTTAAAGATATATTCCAACTTCCAAGCATAAGTTTTATATTCGGTAGCGAGTGTATTAATGACATTTAGGAAAGCTAATCCGTTTCTTTTAACCTAATTTATTAAGCAATCTTCGGCGTAGCATGTAAGTAGGAGGATTGTTTGGCTTTGGTCCAACTTGCACCTGGCCGAAATAAGTAGACGCGTGTATCTTTTTGATGACTCGTGCGAACGCTCGAAGCGCACGCTAATGATAAGAGAGAGTAATATAATGTTTCTTTAGTATAAACAGTCTGTTATCAATTAAAAATATAAATCGAAAATTGAGTTAAAACTTATTTTACGCATTTTACACAATTAAAATTTTTAGGATTAACAATGTGATTTATTGTTGTTTGCATGATTTAGTTTTACAGATGGATTAATTAGATCCCGCTACGTAATGCCCTGTTGAATCTATGCTCGCCCTAACTAAATTGATTTTAAACTACTTTTTAGATACGTCCTTAATTGCCGAGATCATTTGATTTCCCAGACGCGCACATACACATGGAATATAAAATTTGTTTTACCAATTATTCCACGCAAGTAAGGAAAGTCGAATGGTTTACGTCGGGACGCTTAAATTATTTTTTAACTCCTTTGGCTGCAAACCGGACGATTATAACTAACCGGAATCTAAGGAATTTTTATAGGATTGGATGGGCTATAAACATTTACACAAGCTTAATAAAGAGGCGTTCAACAACCACTGGCAACTATAATATCTTATATTCTAAATAGGAGTCTAAAGGAACTCATAATACTAGAGCACCTAATACGCGTAGTGCGTTTCTCCTTACCGAAAGCGCATCTATCGTGCGAAGACGTCCGAACATTTTTTAAAGCGAGAGCTCGGAAAACAACTTGCATCATCGCATCGCTTTTTGTGGCAATGAAAGATACATTACCGTAAATGTCAGTTGCAAAACAAGAGAAGTTTATACAATTTATTTACTTAATCTATTTTGTTTTTAGCTGGAGATTTTATTGCAATCGGCGCGACGAACGCGAGGGCTCCAAATTATTTAATACAATTTTTACTAATCATGCCGAATCGGTACCAGCTCGAAATTTTTTAACGTCAAGAGCCTAGTTTGAAATGTCAAAGAGATGCATTCTAGGGCAATTTAATGTTAGACAATTTTTTTGGCGCGCCGGGCGCGAAATTGATTTTCTCTCAACCCTCGCATGCCCTGGCTTTTCGTATGTTCGGCGCGCCTGGGTAGGTCATATCTTTTTGTTGTTTGCTTCAAAATTCTTTGTTGATTTTTTTTATTATTGATCATCCAACTTTTTCATATATGTAGTAATAGTGTATTATTTTCTTTTTGATAATATGAGGGGTTAAATCAGACCAATCAATGATTGAATTAGTGTTCAATTCCTACAGATTTCCTGCAGATTTCCTTCTTATTTAATGTCATATTAGTTTAGTTTATTCATTTTTTGCCCCAATATTAAAAAAAATGGCAAATGAATCAAATCACGACACAAAAACAGAAAAAGACGGCAAAACGAACAGTCTTTAAAACACGTCATTTAAAAAAGGATATAATTTAATAAATATAGCGGACATGGCCGCCAAACCTAAGCGAAAGAAAACTAATAAGCAAACAAAAAATAATTAAGACCAAAACAACATAATGTAAAGCCTTGAAGAAGAGTGTGTGGTAAAGCACGCCAATTACTGAGGGGTAGCCAGCTTTAGAAGGTGTGGCCCTAAAGTATGGACCAGAGTGGAAAAAGAAAAACCCCCTAAATTAAAATTCCACTAATGTAGATTGACACTATTAGTTTCAAGCACACTCACCGCAAAATTTATTAAAACTCCCTATTGGTTATTTCTGATTTTAAAACTCCAGCTCTTTCATACTCATTATATTAGTGGATTAAACTTGGGGCTGCAACGATACTTAAAAGAGTATCATGTATCGCGATATTCGTTATTAAACATCGGGAATTTCATACATATTAACTAAACTTCTTTGACGGACTAAAATACATTTCTTGATGACAATAAAACTATAGGGTGTTATTAAATAAGGCTTGCAAATAAAATAACCTTATTTTTTAATTATTGCAATAAGCTTACAATCTGATGTGTTAAACCTAACCACCCTTTATATCTACTGAAGTTTGCCAGGCGCCGATAACCGCAATTCGTAAAGATTGCGTTAGTAAAGTTTTTCTAGTAAATTTAATTACACAAAACACTATTTACACTTTGATTGTTTTATTGTCAACGTAATATAAACAGCCATTCACATCTTGTTTGTTCTATTGCTGAATGTGTTCGTCATAACAATGTCTTTGTGATCGCATAAACACCATTTTTACCGATAATCAAAGATGCATTTTAGGAACAGTATTCCTGATAAAATAATGCTTCTTAGTTACAATAAGTGATAGTATCACAATTGTGGATATATCGATGCAGTCCTAACTGTAATAACTTGTATTTATACTTTTGTGGCGATAATCCAGATTTTGTAAGTTCATTTTGTGCATCTAGGTTTGGTGCAAATAAGCTACATTTTTGTAAGCCTAACTCAGCGGTCGGCAATCTTTGTATTGAAAAAGCCATTTTAACCGATATTTCACAAAAAAATCACTTGAAGCCGCAAATCTAATAATATTTTCGCAATAAAAGAAAAAAAAGTTTTGTTATGTTTGTTTCACTAATGCATGGTTACTCTCTACACTAGCAATTAAATTAATTAGAGCCCATATCAGAAGGATGAAAGAGCCGAATGTGACTCCGGAGCCGCAGGTTGCCGACCCCTGACCTAACTAAAAGTTTCAACCTGATTGGACAATCATTATGCATTTGTTAAATAACTTTAATGCTGAAACAATAACATACATGGGATTCCGTAACAGTTTTTTAGAAATGTTGTGGTTTTTGTTGTGTTTGCCAAAAGTACTATTTATAAAATGCAATTCATTAAAGTTTTTATTTCAGCTGAATGAACTCAACGATGAATACCGGGGTCGAATTTTATCCCCTCAGTCGAGCCAACTTGTCATCAACAACCTTCGACCATCAGACAGCGCTAACTACAAATGCATTGTCAAGTTTGCAACTGGTGGAGGTTCAGGAACGACCAGTCTAACTGTGGTTGGTCCTCCAGACCAGGTTCGCTTATTGTATATTTACTTTAATAAAAAGTACTGATTATTATCAATGAGCAGGTTATGTTTACCTCCCCCAATATGAGCGCTGATACTTCGGAGTACCTCTTGTCATGGAGTATGAGGAAACTACCAAGACCCGACAGATTTTACCTGACAGTTAGACAGGTAAGAAATTTTCTTGCTTGTTTAGTTTAACCATTAATTTACGTTATCTAAGTGTTATGCTTACATCATCTAGGTCTAAGACTGGTTCTCATCCTTTCCTTAAAGATCACACACAAACCAACTGAGCTATGCAGCCAACTATGCACACATGCAAAACCGACTCGTGGCAGTGAGAATAACATCACAATTAAACAATCTTTTAACTGACGACCTCTTACATATGAGCCAAGCAACCAAACAGCATTATCCCATGCACAAATCTATCATTAACCGGTTATGTCACTTACTTATGTAAGATGGTAGTTTTTATACCCGAGGGGATTCATAAGAATATCTTATCCTTTTTAAAGTTTGTTTAATTATTCATTTGGTCACCAGAGGGGGTCTCAACGTAGTTACAAGTTCCAAATGCCGGGAAACGCCCGATCATTTCTCTTCCGTAATCTCAAACCAGATCGAACATATGAAGGAAATATAATTTC
The DNA here is from genome assembly GCA_000149265.1 of Ciona savignyi. NCBI lineage: Eukaryota > Metazoa > Chordata > Ascidiacea > Phlebobranchia > Cionidae > Ciona > Ciona savignyi. The sequence goes on from CH003422.1 coordinate 419,149, forward strand.
AAGCAACAGATTTGGAAATTCATCCAAAGTTGATTTCTATTTTTCAACTCCTTCCTTGGTGAGTATGTTAAATATAAACTCATTCTAATATGTATTTGCATGTATGTTTTTTCATTTTTATTTGTATTATCTAAAATGGTATGTGAAAAATGTGGGTCTTATCGTAAATGCATAAAATGTCTAAGAGTTCTTATTCACAGGGAAAATTTTAGAAATTGTCCCAACTTAAAACACATTGCTTGGTTGGTGGCAAATTAATAATGTGTCATTTATTTTTCTTTATAATAATGTTATGCTGAGTTATTTAAAAATACACATTATATAACAGATATATTTACTCAGATGATATCCTAATAATATATATCTCTTTATATTGATTTATTTACTTTTTATTCCCCTAATAATCCAAAATGATACAGATTTAATACGCTCAAAGGCAGAAAACAATACAGAAAAACTATCTTGAGTCTGCTGTGTAATGTAAAAGCGTTGTTTAGGGACTCTGCCGTGCGTAAACGTTCTGCTTAAAAAATAAATAAAATAATTCAACATCATTTCGAATATATTACTTTAAAAACATTTTATAACCAATTTTTGTGCAAGTAAACTTTAATATTATATTATTAACATGTATCTTTAACCTTACAAAGTTTTTGTTTTATGAGAATTAAGAAGGTGAGCAGTTTATTGATTAGCTTATATGTTCCAGAATGCCTAAGTAACCAACAACACATATAATGCCATAATACACTCACCTTGTTAGCTAAAGTGTTTAGAAACTTGGTTGAATTTAAAAATGCTAATAATGTAAGAATAATTTGAAATCTGGCAAATGAACTTGTATTGATCTACACAGCATGCACTTGCACCACCGACCAGGATAAATCTCATTCATTCATCACCAAGACAAGTCTCATTCAATGTTGTTGGACCTCAAGAAAATGTGCAGTTTTATAAAGTTTCATATAAACCAGAAGGTGCCAGTGATGCTGATCTGGAGGTAAGTTCTGTTCTTGATCCAGTTTATTTAAACTAGGGTTATTGAGCTTCCAGCATGTTTATTTTTCATTATTGTTTTTTGGTGCTTACATTACGTTGTCACATCAACAATGATTATGCAAATAAAAATAAAGTTTTGTGTTTATTTAGTCAATGCTATTTTGCCACATTGAAATTATTTAAGTCATTATTAAGATCTTAAAAATTGGTCTATATGGCCTACTGTTAACCACCGATCAAAGCAATAAAACTGGGAAGGTTGGTTCGTAACAGCTTAACTTTCGGTAATTGAAATATCTACACACAAAGCTATTGCAGATAATGCAAATTATGATTTAAGTGCGAGTGATGCTAATGTTTTTTTGGATTATATTTGGAAAATTAAGGTATACTACCATGTCTATTTATTTATTAATATAGGTGTTGGTGCAACAATTTATAATATTAAATATCGGTGTAATATTAACACCATTACAAATGTAACTGTTATATTAAAATGTGCCGCTAAAAATTATATTTTTAAAGTCTTGAAAAGATTGAAAATAACTGATGTACTATGATATGATATTTGATGTTTTGTTGCAACATTTAAAATTTTTTCCACAGATTTCATTAACACTAATAACTGCCATTTTTAAATAAACACATTTGTCCAATATAATTACTTTTATTTCACTGACAGATATTGGAAGGAAATAATGCTAATGCTCCGATAACTTTATCATTGTTAACACCCAACACTCCTTACATCATAAATGTGGTGGCAACCAATGGCAACCGTCGATCTCCAGCTTTGATTACATCAATTACAACTCCTGAAGTAAATAGATTATTTCGGATAAATTTTGTTTTGGTATTGATTATTGACACCTTGGTAACATTTTTAACACCTTGTGCCGATTAAACAAATCATCATACCTATCAGGACATAAAACTGTGGTCATATCTGTTTTCCCATTTTGTACCAATGAATTTAACTGTGCAATGAGCAGAAACACAGTACTTAGTATGTTTACACTGGAATAAAAATGATCATAATTTTCTTTAATTATTACATTTAGTCATGTAAAATTAAGTTCTTATTTCCACAATTTGGGTTATGAACAATATTAAAATGGTACATAAAGACTAAATAATTTTGGCAAATATAAACTTAAGTGCAAGTAATTGCCAGGTTAACAATGGTCATAATGATTAAAAAATTACACTCTTAAAATCGGTTGCCAGAGTAAATGCATTTGAATTAACTAATTAAGCAATATTGAAATTTCGTTACTTTTATAACCCAAAAGCTTAGTAGGTAATTATTTTTTTGGACATAGTCTATTGGGCAAACCTAGACCATGGTATTTAAAATAATGTGTGGCATGTAACAATTAAAGGATTAAAATATATGTTTTAACATGTGGCAGGAAGTCCCTGATGTTCCAGTTGTATTGAGCAAGCTGGAAGCTGCAAGGGAAGTTGTTTTAAACATGAGCCAAGTGGATGACGTGGATTTTTATGAGGTTTCGTACAAAGCTATAGGCGATGGGAATCCAACAATGGTAGGATGTGTTTTACAAGTTGTTGTGACCTATGGTATGCTTAATATGTACTCAGTGTAGGTTTTATTCAACTACGAATCTACAAAATAATATACACGTTAATTTACACAAACCAAAATGCACTGAACGCTATACACTGAATGTGCACACAACGCTATACACGCCACAATGCAGTAGTTGGTAACAGGCTCTAAGCAGGGCCAATCAACGTGGAGCAAAGCTCGGGAAGCAATCATGCTTAGGGCGAGATCAGTACGCATTTATCACACAAGTTTTTTAGTGGGTAGACAAAATTATTCAAGTTTATGTTTAATCTACCATCTGATGCAGAGCCAGAGGAGCACTGGAGATGTAGTAAGAATGGAATTAGAGCCTGACACGCAATACCAGGTGAATGTGGTTGCGGTGAACAATGCAGGACAATCGAGCCCACTTCGTATGTTTGTTCGCACACCACCTGTGAGTATTTCAGCTTTAAATAACTTGTTGTTAGAATAAAGCTGCTATTTGAATAAAGCTGATATAGATGTGTTTGCATGTTGAATAAAGCTGCTATTTGAATAAAGCTGATATATATGTGTTTGCACCACCAAAATTTACAATGAATGGTTTCAGCACCAAGATTTACAATGAGTGTTTGCATCACTAAAAATTGCCCTTTGCATTATTTGGTAAAAAGAAATAAAAACAGGCTTTTATTACTCTCCCCTTTTTTCCGGTCACACATGGAAATTGATAACATGATGTATTTTCGCACTTATTCGTGTTTCTTTATATTACATTGCAGCGTTGCACCTTTACTTATCACAAAATTTGACACTGTTAAATTTTGCTCCCTATGTCAAATCAATGGTTATTAAGTGAATACTATATGACAATATATTACACTAGGTTATAAATTAGGATAGGATATTACAACCTGACCATTATACAAAATACAATGCTGTTCAAACAAATGTTGTGATTTTTATTCCAACTAAAAGATGATTGGTTCTTGCATATTGACTCATATATATATGACAAATAATCTCAAGGTTTGTATATTTATTAGGAAGAAACCCCCCCACCTCGGCCAACTCATTTTACTTCCATCCTCCCCACAAGTACGTCTGCCAGCATTGAGTGGGCAGGGCCTTTGACCAATGTCCAATATTACATCGTGGAATACCAATCTGATGAAGATATCATTCCTACGGTAATACTTGTTCAGTATTGCTTTTTATCATTCTTTTACAATCTTGATTATTCCTGTTGGTAAGAAAATGTCAGAACACCACCAGACCTATGAAAAAAGTGACACATGTTTTATTTGTCAAATGCTGAGAGGTAGTGACATACATGCCACATCGCTTCAAAATCTGTAGAAAGGAGTAATCGAATCACAAAGAAACTTTAAGATTTGTTTGATAAAATGGTCCAGATATGCAAACCAACACTTTTGATGATGAGCACAGGGAAATTCTGTTGTGTCGTTAAAAACCAAAACATACATTTTCCACCAGATGCTCCAATTAAATTTGGTAGAATTTAAGTCTGTTAACCTATGTTGTAGCAAATAGAAGATTGTAAAAAAGTATCCAGGAAAATAGATACAAAAACCCAAACCCATCTTCAACCAATTTCTGATAAATCCCCAGAAACACAACCCTCACCCGAATCAGTTATCAGTCTATGTAATGCTTAATATACACACAAAAGACTGGCTCATGAAATGTTAGCAAATATGAATTAGATGTGCAGCGGTCGATGACCCATCAGTTTATTGTTTCAGAAACAAAACTCTTATGTTGCAGAAACAAAAAACTTATTGTTGCAGAAACAAAAGGTTTTCAGGAACAACAGATAATATATGGTCCTGATGTGCAGGCATGTAACAAGAATATAATTGTATATGTGGAACATGGATAATAATGTTGGTCTATTACCTCCGGGACCCATGCGTTTATGCTTGTAGAAACAAACTATATACTCTGGGGAATAATATAGACCAATTGTGGTTAGGGACCCTGCTTGCATAAACATAAATCATACAAAATGTGTTTCACAAATAGTCGTGGTTAAACATGTGGTTTACATGCTCTAGTTTTACTATTTGTTATTTCCTTAATTTTAAATATTTGTTGGGTGTAATTGATCTGAAGTGTGCTTAGCTCAAGATCACACATGTGTATATAGTGTGAAAGATTAAGATTGTTTTACCATTTCGGCTTTATGATGTCTTAACAACCGATATAATGTGCAGGTGCTAAATACAATCGGACCAGAGCAATCTATGACGATCCAAGATCTGTTTCCAAACACAAATTATAGAGTATCAGTTAAAGCTGTTGGTCAGGGTGGTCACTCACCATTTTTAGTGGATTATTTCGACACATTGGTATGTAGCATAATATATATTTTAATTTTTTTATTGCAACTAATACTGTATTTATTTTCTGTGTAGTTCAACTGGAAATTATAATTTTCTTTCTTGTTTGACTGACAAACTGCTTGGTTTAACACTTTTCTTTTGACACGCATTTAATCAGACAATCAAGAAGAAATTCTTCAGAATACAGCTAACATAGATGTTTAACCTGATTATTAAAGATAGTACAATTCTGTGGCCTGGGAATCATTTTTAATTTTAAAACTTATTGGGAATTTGGCTATCAGGTTTATAAAATAATGTTGCAATGGGTCAATGATGTTATAGCACAGGGATTTATGAAATGAGATTAGCTTGCCTAACGTAGAGTTCCTTAGGCTCAGCAACTCAATTTATAAAGATCTTTTTAAATCTAATAGACCAAGTCAACATTTATAAAATGCCTTTTTATAAACGCAACATTTATAAAGAAGGTTTTCATGGTCAAAATTAAAGCAACTGTATCATTAAAATGTCTAAATGTTTAAATTGGTAAAATATACAGCACAATTACCACCAGATTGTTAATGCTATCAATGCTACACAGCCAGCTACACCCATCAAACTGACAGTTGTTCGTGACCAACCAAATCAGTTAACATTGTCACGTGGGGATGCTGACCATTCTGTGGATTATTACATTCTGCAATATCAACGGGACAACTCAGATGAGGTACTTATTCATGTGGAATAAGAACTTACTTTACTTTAAACACAATTATTTATGTGTTTTCTTGTTAACAACATTCAGTACATGTGGGTTTTATTCCACTATCTTCTCTTGTCTAAACAGTGTCACTGTTTTAATGGGCTTTCATTGTCCCATCATTCTTAATTCTTTCCCTCCCAACTCGCCATATATCTCGAGTTGGTGGTAAAACATGGTATCCCGACTGTACATAAATGGGTGCAGATCTAAAAAACGATTTCTCCGCAATGCGTAATGGTAGAGACCTCAGCTATGGTTCATTCGATCAAGGAAACCCTATATTTTATTCTCTGTGATTATCGTGGAGAAATATTAAAAATGCGAGGAGTGATAGCCTTTCTTTTTCAAAGCTTCGCCTCTTATTTCTATCGATTTTACACGAATTTGTAAACACGTGACTAACTCAGCCAATAGGAGTCGTGTTAACTTGCAGAGAAGCTCTTTTTGTCAAGCAAGTCTTTCTTTACATTCTCTGTGAATTTCGTGCCGTTGAGATAAAAAGGAGAGCGTTGGTGACGTTTTCGCAGCAGGCGGTTATGCTTCGAGTTCACCAAAGCATGAATCCAGCTGGGCCTGCTGAGCGCACGATAAAGAAAAAGGCGGCGAGACTAGCTAGTTCGGTGTGCCCTGCTTTGAAGAATATTGGATATAGTATTTGCGTTTGTTTGGTTTTGTATGCCCTTTTTACACTTCCTTCACTGTTCTTTTTTATACTTTTTACTATTTTAGTTCTACAAAACTAAAAACTTCAATGCGTTTTTGGGTTCAAGTTTTCATAATATAGTCAGAAAAAAGGGAAATTTCAATTACAAATAGTAAAAAAACTACTGAAGATAGAAATACAGTTCGAATTTTCCTGAGTACAAAAACTATTAGAACATCTACATTCCAATTTTCATCTCATTTGGGCATTCCAATAATAAGTGAGTATTTCGTTTGTCAGTGCACCTCAAATTTTTCAAAGTCGAGCAGAATTTTCTTTGCATAAAAAGTGGTGTTCACTAAAGTTTACATAATATATTCTTTATTAGAGGTAGATTTTAGATGTGCAGCTTGTTTAAAAGAGGGATAAATTATCTTTCCAACCATACTAAATATTAAATCATAGCATAAACTTTAGAAAAACTGTGCTAATTTGAAAATGACTAAAAATTGTAAAAAACACTGCGGGACAGCATGTTTGAATTAATGCATTTGGCCGGGAGTGAAAGAGTTAATTCTCTACCCAATAATGATTCTTATTTAGGTTTTGGAGCGAAGATTTACGGACGATGAGGTTCATCTTGATAATCTCACACCAGGATCCCGATACAGAGTTACTCTTATTGCAGTCAATGATGGGGTTCCATCAACTTTGGCTGAAACTTATGTTTCAACACCCAATCAGGTGAATACTTTATAATAATTAATAACTATCATGCAATTAGGAATAAAATGATTTATTAAAGCAAAATATATTGGCCATCAGCTTAAAGTGTATTGGGTCAAAACATTTTTTTTGTGAAGTTGCTGTGTTAATATCATTTTGACATTGTTTTCTGTGTATGATTTGCAAAACATGTCCTTGTTTTCTGTAATCAAAGAAAGTAAAAATGTCAATATATCTACCGCAGCCCGCTCCAGTGGAAAGTTCCCAACCAGTGGTTACTATGTTGGAGAAGTCACCAACAGAAGTGGTGATTAGGATAAACGACACTGAAACCAACCCCGATTATTATATTCTTCAGTATCAACCAGAAAGTGGTGGTCAGGTACCTTTATATAAATTTATATCCAATATATATGGTACAACGAGATGTTAAAGTATCAAAATAGGTAAATGGTATGTTGTATTTGCAAAACAAAAGTTTTATATTTTTATCTTCCTGGAGATTTTCAGTGGCAAATGAAATAGTACAAACTTTTCAACAAATTTTAAGGAATTGGGTTTTATGATAAAAACATAAAATTTGATCTTGATGCAAGAATCTCTAAAATACCTCATTACCATGGAACTCTTAGTGTGCCAACCACCAAAGTATGGTGTTGGGTTTATTCTACCAAACAGTATGAATACCGCATGTTCGGATGAACAAAGCTCTTATTCTTTTCTGGGTTTGTGCGTTTTGTTAAGCCAAGTCTTTAGATGCTTTATATTATACATCACATGACAATCACACATCACGTGACAGAAAACATAAAGAATTTGGTCCAAAGCTGCTTCACAAGATGTTTGAAATGGTGATTCAATGAAAAAAACAGAACATATGCATGAAAAAATCACTACAGAAACACATTTGCTACAGACCTTTTAATATAACATATATATATTAAATACCATGCAATTAAGAAGTGCATAGGCTTAATATTAAAACATTGCATGTTTGCTAAAACAACCCTCAGCTCGAATTTAAGGTTTCACCACCAGACTATTAGTTACGTTTCTAAAATGTTTTCCAATTGAAAAAAAAAACATTGTAAATATGTAAAATTGTTATAATGGCTTATTGTAACTCTGTGCCAAATTCTATCACTTTACCATAAAAATCACAATTCTTTTGTATTTGTGCATCTGTCTTTTGTAATAACTTGGGTACAAAATGATATAATTTGTATCTGGATTTGTCATCATGTATTATTAAGTGTTACTCGTGTCAGTGTTTTTCCCTTAATCAACTGCAGATTAGTGAACTTTATTCGGCCCTATTCACCATTGAACAGAGAATGTATATTGATGAGTTTGATTTCAAAATTGCAGGTTCTGGAGCGAAGGTTTACGGACGATGAGGTTCATCTTGATAATCTCACACCAGGATCTCGATACAGAGTTACTCTTATTGCAGTCAATGATGGGGTTCCATCAACTTTGGCTGAAACTTATGTTTCAACACCCAATCAGGTGAATGCTATATAATAACTATCATGTAATTAGGAAATTATAACAATTAATTTTTAATATAAAGAGTAACTTTGTATTGTGTGTATTAATTGTAGCCAGTATATATATACAACATGGTTTATCATCATAATGCTGCTTGCTCTCTTCTAGGTAGCCAGTCTGCTTTTATAAGTTATTGCATCCTCTAAATTAGTGGTCGGCAACCTTTTGTACTTAAAGAGTCATTTTCACCTATTTTTTACAAAATAAAAATCACTTGGAATCACAAAACTGTTTTTACAGTAAAAGGAAAACAGCACTGTGTGGATAAAGACGCGACAGTGCTGCTTATTTTACTAATGATTATTATATTTATTAATTGTTTGCTTCAGTAGCAAGAAAAATGATAAGAGCTACATCATGAAAGAGCCGCATGCAGCTAGCAGGTTGTCGATCCCTGCTCCTAATTAAACAAATGTATTATTTTTTTCCATTTTTTATCTAATCAAAGAATACTTGTTAAAGATTTCATATAACTGATATAGAAAACCTGTTGGTTAAGTTCAAAGTAGAATATTGGACTATTGTAAAATTTGGAAATGCGGTAATGGCAAGTCAGTACAACTGTTTTTAAAAACTACGAAGTGATATTACAGTTAGGACGTTTAAAGTTAAAACAATAGGATTTAAATTTTGTTTAAACAGTGACGGTTTATAACAGTTTTGTTTTTGTGTAACATTAAAATAATAAAAAATGATAATTAATAAATAAAAAAAAATATTTTGGCACTAGTTAAAATTTGTACCCAATAGTTGGGACTAGTTAAAATCTCTACCTAATACTGCCATATAATATGCGATCTTAGGCACAGCGTGCACTGAAGGATAGTTTGGCCAAGGTCCAACTTGAACCTAATCCATAGGATAGGATAGGATATTCATGTTTATCCCCGTGAATGGGAAAACCTAGGGGGTTATCACACGGGCAATCGTCAGATCACCTCGCGCCCATCGTCGGGTTAACGGAGCTATTGCAGTGTGTTGTATATGATAGACACGTTCCTTCAATTTGGTAGAACCCATTAATCCGCTGGGTTCAGGCAATGTCCGTAAAGTGTCTTGCCCAAGGACACAACCGACTAGCTAGCGACCAGTTTCGCACCTGCAACCTTTCATTTGAAAGGCGACGCACTTAACCGCTAGACCACCGGGCCGGACTATAATCCAAAAGAGTAGAAGCGTGTATCTTTTTGATTAGGTGTGAACGCGCTAACCTCACAATAACAATAAAAGAGAATAAACCATTATTTTACCAATATATATCGTAAGGTCAGCTATTAGTTCAGAACAGAAAGTAAAACTTGTTTCTAAACTTCGTAGAACACACAATCTGTTTACGCAATTATAATTTTCTACTAAAATCCTATGATTTACTTTTGTTTATCACATTTAGTTTCATAAATTAATCAGATTATCGCTACATTATGCCTTCTTAAATTTCTTGAGCCAAATTTATATTAAAAAAGGCTATTCAGATTTCAAAGCATAAAAATACCTCATTATGCAATTCCAAATGCGTCCCTACAACCACCCATTGGTATACAACCATCATTTATATTATGAAAATATTGAAAGTCAAGTGGTTTGTGTCAAAAATATACAGCACGAGTTGGCACACAGACGGTCTTAAGTCGATTATGTATGTTATAACGACGGTCCCTTTCTAATATACATAGATAAAAGTAATAATGGATGTAAGTTTGATTTTCTAGGTTATTTAACATTTCATATATTTTATAGTATCTAAGTAAATTATAAACATGTCCTTGTTTTCTGTATTAATTTCCTTGTTTTCTGTAATCAAAGAAAGTAAAAATGTCAATATATCTACCGCAGCCCGCTCCAGTGGAAAGTCCCCAACCAGTGGTTACTATGTTGGAGAAGTCACCAACAGAAGTGGTGATTAGGATAAACGACACTGAAACCAACCCCGATTATTATATTCTTCAGTATCAACCAGAAAGTGGTGGCCAGGTACCTTTATACATATACTGATACTAATTATCTGGATTTGAAGCGAATAAGTTACAACTAAAGCTACGCATCTGAAACTTGTGCTATCGTGAAAGTCCATATTATTGATTTCAAAATTGCAGGTTCTGGAGCGAAGGTTTACGGACGATGAGGTTCATCTTGATAATCTCACACCAGGATCCCGATACAGAGTTACTCTTATTGCAGTCAATGATGGGGTTCCATCAACTTTGGCTGAAACTTATGTCTCAACACCCAATCAGGTGAATACTAATTAATGATAGATTACATGTAAATAAGCTAACCCAGTATAACATTAAAGAACTGTTTTGCTTTATTGCAGCCTGAACCAGTTCAGCCTACAGCACCTCATCGAATCAGAGTCAATCCCGAGAGTCCTTACGAGGTTATTTTACGAGTAGATGGTCCCAGTGATCACATCACACGATATCATGTCACTTACAGTCCTATTGACCAACCACATGATCAAGTAGTAAGTTGAATATTTCGTATATTTTTATAACGAATAATGTTCGACGACAAGTGCTACCTGCTCGGGACAATAACCATTATGAAATGCCACAAGTCGCGACTGTCCTTTTGAAGATTGGCACACATACCATGATGTCACTACTTGACAAATTTTTGAAAATAAATTTTGGTGTTTTACAAAACAATACTGTGTACAAATTAATTATTGTACAAAGGGTATTAAATGCAGTGGGATAAATCACTGAAAACTTGGTGTGATTTGTACACACCCTTTACTTTTGATACTTTATGGGTTTCTGCTGCATATTTCCACTTAAACGTCAAGATTCTATTTTTACAGCTCTGAATTTACATTTATAATCTGAATTTACATTTATTTAGTCTGAATTTACATTTATATTTAATTTCACAAGCTCAATGTAATAGCTTTTTTTGGTAAATGAACAAATGTTAAAAAAATGCATAAAAACTGTCAGGCTATTAACCAATTTACAATAACAGAGCTATTTCACAACTGATGCAGACAATGAAATATCACTGAACAGGCTTCAACCTTCAACAGCATACCGGGTAGCCGTTAGCTCTGTTTATAACAGTGTTAAATCGAATCCAAGAACAGTCACTTTTACCACCTTACCGGTAAGAATTAGTCTCTTCATGGTCCTGTGTGATCATCATAAATTTGTAATACTTTCCCCTTTACTAGGACCGACCCTCTATAAATAACTAAGCAACCGCATTAATTAAGCTTTCACATATACAGCTTCCAACTGAACCAACCCCTCCGCCACTAAGCAGCACTTTAGTTGTCACCCCTCCATCCCCAATACACCCACCGACCCACTTGCGGGTTGACCATCGTGGCTTTTCAACAGCTGATTTAGCATGGAGATCACCAGCTAGTGACATTGATGGTTATTATATCGAGTATGACTCCACTTTCACCCAACATGGTGAACCTAAGGTACCGTCAGCTTTGCCAACTTATAAATAAACACATCACATGAACTACTGAGGGTTTGGGGAATGTTTAAGTAAAGTTAAATCAATCGCCTGAAATACTCCATTGTAAATAGTATTCGTTTAATCTCTTCTGTTCTTCACAAAAGGTGCAAAATTTGGATGCAAGTTCCACCTCAACAACTCTAACAAAGCTGATCCCTGGAACAGAGTATCAGGCTCAAGTATTCAGTAAGAGAGGAACTCAACAATCATTACCATCCACTGTGACATTTATGACTCAGGTAAGATCATTAAAGAAGTATTTACACTCGATGTTGGTATCAATGAACATAGCATTTAATCTTTGTATTGAGACATGAAATATATCATCAGCACCCCATCATAATTAATGTAATTTGTTGATTCTCCTTTGTTATTCACAATTTATTTCAGTTGGATTCGCCATCCAATGTTCATGTCCGTCCAAATGATGATGAACTGGTTATTTTATGGCAAAACCCAGAAGGTCCACGTACTGGAACTCGATTTCGATATAGAAAGGCAAGTTTTATTAAAAATTTTCATTACTCTTTTGTTCAATATCATGGCAAATATTTGCCAGTACAAGTCAATTTAAAATTACATAATTAGGCATCTGTCCGTAATTTTTCAAATGGAATTGCACGTCGTTGTAAATATACTTTCTAAGCAATTTCTTGTTTTAGCAAATTAAGTTTGTTTGTTCATTTTTGTTCGAGTGAAATAGTTCGAACCACCGGTAGGAATAATTAAAATCGCGGTAAATACACGTGATTTTGGATTTGCAACAACTTTGGTTAATTTCGCCCAGCCCTACCTTATACCCCTAACAACTAAAGACAGTTTGATAATATTGAAACATAGCATTTAAAATAGTGTGTTGTCAACAATAATGCTTCACACATATATGACTATGGTGGGACAAAACAACATGCATAACATTAACAACTACTGATTTATCAATATAGTTTCACTTTAACAAATCAATTTATTTTTATTCTAATCATATAACAACAACAAGTTTATTTTGTTTCATAATTGCCCTCTACAAATATGATATTCAACAGACACAAGTCGAATTAAAATATACAAAAAGTGTGAAACAACAGGCTGATATAGTCAGTTGTGGTTACACATCAGGAAAATGGTGGGTCGCAAAGGGTCGCAATCGTTATAATTTTTTAAGACTACTGTAAAATGATTGGTATTTAACATGTGATCTAAATAATCCGCCAGGATTTTGCTAAAAATTGTAAAACTGTGTCATTTGTAACGGACAGTTTTAAAGTTTTATTTAATGATTTTTATTATAAGCTAGAGAGTGTCAATCTCATCATTAATATTTGTAAAACCGATTTCAACTGTATGTTTATGCATGAATAATTTTTTTGGGTTCCATTGTTACCAAACCACACTTGGTATCTGAAGCCAATATCTGTGTTCTGTAAAACTTATTTTTATAAAGGATACAACCGATTAGGTGGCAAACATTTTCGAATTTGCATAGCTAAAACACAATGTGCTTATAACACTGAACGATAATAGTTGCTTTACTTTAACACACAATATAACAAAACAAAATCGATAAATGTTGAAGGTTGGGCATCAAAATGTTGTGGCAAATACATTTCATTATAAACAAAGCACTTAGTAATAAATTGTATGGACATTTTAACGTTATCAAACAACATCACCTTTATTTGACCCTTTTTTATGATAATTTTACTAAAATGGGATCTTGCTGAAATTAACAGTGATTTTTTACTGACTGAGTGATGCTGCATCTGACATTATTATTACTATTTGCATCAATTTAAATTGGCCATTAGGCCAAAAAAGCATTATTGGTATGAATAATATTTTGTAACATGTGCATTACTGTCATGCACCATTATCGAACATAATATGCTTTAGTGAATCCTGCACTTGAAATGTTTTTACCCACCAGTGAAGTTTTTTTCTTTTTTTCACTCAAATTCCGCTTTTCCACGGGTACTGGGTTGCGTTATATTTGATTACTTTTTCCTAGGCTCTAAACTTTCAACTAAGTAATTGGTAAATGTACTTTTTTAAATGTCGGGTTTATCGTCCACATCGTTTTTTTGTCATGCCAAGTGCATACAACTGACATGCCTTTTTTAAACCTAGCATTTTTTTATTAATATAAGGAGCAAAAATGAAAAAAATCTGACTTTATATTGTGTTTGTTAATGAAAAGGTGAATGGCAACTGGGAGAACCGTTTTCTATCTCCTGACACCGTTTCATATGCAATACCTCTCGGAGACTACAGGGAAAGTTATGAAGTCTCACTAACTGCGATTGGCCGAACAATAGAATCACTTCCAAGGACGGTCACAGTGCATTCCCGGAGATCGCAAAGTATGAATGTTATTCTACTAAGAACCATTTTTTAAAACAATTTTCTCCAGGACATGGCAAAGGGAGGATTGAAGTAAATGATATTGAAGACTCAAGTGCAATTTTAGCTTTCCATGTTACTTCACTAGATGGTCAGTTTCCTAGTTTTTCATTTTCTATCTCATTAACTTTTTTCCGCCTGTAAAGGTTTCCATGTGACGCTTCAAGCCAATGGCACAGAGTCTCGAACACTTGATCTACAGCCATCGGTTACTTTCTATCAACTTGAAAATTTGAAGCCAACCACACACTACACTGTCTTGGTGGATAATGGGGATCAAACCGAACAGGTGTGATTATGTCTGAGTTATTAAGAGTTTAGGCAATACTAGCAGTCACCGAACAAAAATACGATGATTTAATAATTGCATACAAAAGCTGTTTGTCAGTTTATATTTAAAATAGTTTATCATCTGATAATTAATGACGGAAATCTAGTTTTAGTTTATTCATTTTTTGCCCAAGTTTTTAAACGTGGCAAAAAAATCTGTGTGTTGGATTTAGTAGTGGGGTTAACCTTTAGATCAGGGGCGTGCAACATACGGCCCGCGGGCCACAGCACGGCCCGCGGTACCTATTTACGTGGCCCGCTACAGACTTCATACTTTGTAGCCTATTAATTAAAAAACTTTCTCTGAATTGTAACGGCATTATTGGCATTTTTGACTACAGTATAAAGCTATGTTACACTGCGATTAAATTTCGTCTATAGTACTGTGCTGACCTCCCATTGTTACAGCATAATGTACATTGTATGAAAACTGCCATTTTCTGGCAGTGGTACAGTATTACTGTATGGGTGTTATTATATGATAAAGCTTAACAAAGTTCGAATGTCTAGCAGTAAAAAAAAGGTTGATTATGAAAGGCGCAAGTTCAACAATGAATGGTGTTTAAAATACTCCACTGGGAAACACAATCAAGATGTAGTTTGCCTGATTTGCCAAAGCAGTATATCAGTAAAATGCAGCAATTGAAAAAAGTCTTTCAGCAAACAGCAAGTATTTCATCGTTACAAAAAGAACACCGAGTTAGTTACAAAACTGAGCTTTAAGACAACTAAAGCAATTGCCGAAAAAGCAAAGCCGCCATAAAAAAATTATAAGTTGTTCGATGGTATGGCCCGCGGTATCTCTATACTTGTACGTTGTGGCCCATTGCGCGAAACAGTTGCACGCCCCTGTTTTAGATAATTCAGGCCTACCATTCATTTACTATTGAAGTTAATTGTTTTGATTAATTCATACGAGTTCCAAAAGCCTTTTAGGTTTTTATTTTTCTCCTGGCCACCCCAAGTCTACACTTCATCTAAAGATCTAAAGTATTTAAATAGTAAAGTCATCATGTAATAATCAAATAATAAGCTTAATGCAGTGGAAAAATATTTTTTTTAAATTTCGTTTAAGGCACTAGTTTTTTAAAATAATCCGCATAGAAATTTGGTATTTAAAAAAAATGTCAGATTAAAAAAATGATTTATTATGTCCACCATGCAGAAAGATAAAAAATGTTTTTTACATTTTTACTTGCCCCCATTCTGTGTTGATCAGGATAAATCATGTTACACAATCTCTGCAATTAGATTAACCAGAAAAGGTAAGCGCCATTTAAAATTAATATCCCACCAAAACAATTAAATAGTAAATTGTGTCTGTTTGCATGGCACTTATCATCACAAATGTTTAAATAATCAATTGATTTAATAGGTAACAAAAACCTTAGCAATGCCCTTCTGTTATACAACATACTGCTATAGCTTGCTTTGTAAACTTGATTTAGGGCACATGTTCTCTGTTGCAAACACTAAAAAATTGTCAAGCATATGACTTTCACTCTTCAGTATTTAAATGATAACTGAGTAATCCACACAAGTGCATTTTCTCACTCAAAAGGATAGAAATGCATTCATTTATGTCCTGAAACCTATCAGTTTATAAAAACTCTTAAAAATGATCCTTAGTTGAATAATCCGTGCCTGGTTTAATAGTTCACCTGTAAAAAAGGTGTGTTTTAAATGTGCTGTGCTAGGATAGGATAGGGTATTTATGTTTATCCCCGTAAATTGGAAAACCAAGGGAGTTACCACATGGACAATCGTCAGATCACTTCACGCCCAGTGTCGGGTTACCAATGCTATTGCAGTGTGTTGTATAGGATATAGATGTTCCTTCAATTTGGTAGGACCTGTCATTCTACTGGGTTTAGGCAATGCCTGTTAAGTGCCTTGCCCAAGGTCACAACTGACTAGCTAGTGACTATTTTCGAACCTGCAACCTTTCGGTTAAAAGGCGTCGCACTAAACCGCCAGACTAACTGGTCGGACAAGGTGACGGCTGGCTAATTTCAGGTCGGGAAGTGCAAATTTACTAATACCCTTGTGTAATTTTTACTAACATTGTAAGTAATGTTATTATTAGAAAGAAGTTGGTTCTTTTCAGCACTGCTAAGTGGAACAACACATTTGAGTTTGGTCTATATCAGTTTACAGACCATGACGCAACTACTTATCTACATAAATTTAATCCTTTAATTGTTGCTTATTTTTAGTCTTTTTCAGGAGGAATTATAGGAAGAAGCCAAACTCCAGACAATTAATATAATTGTTTATATTTAATTTATTTTTCCATAAAGATTGATTCTGCTGAGTTTGTGACGAAAGCTGATCGAGTGGTTGATTTCCATGCTGACCAAATCAATTCCGATAGTTTTCGATTAAACTGGATTCAACCGGCTGGTACTATTAATGGTTATGTACTGCAATACCGGTTAGCTACTAATTATTATTATTATTACTAAAATAAGTAAGTTTGTATCATTATCCCAACTCCTGGCATACATACTGTTACATATTCTTAATGACTTAGATCAAATAGATATGGAACAGGATATGATACTCTTGTTTGACTACAAGGAAAGGACAGGATATTTATGTTTAAACCCATGAATCGGAAAACTTATGGGGTTTTAACAAACAGGCAATCACCAGATAACCTTGATATTGCAGTGTGCTGTGTATGATTTATGGATTCCTTTAAATTGGTAGAACCCATCATTCCATTTTGTTCAGGAAATCTGTGTAAAGTGCATTGCCCAAAGGCACAACCCACAAGCTAGTGACCAGTTTCTTACTGGCAACCATTCGGGTAAAAGGCGACACGCTAACCCACCACGGTAATCAGTCGGACAATCGAGAATTAAAAAATGAGGAGCTCTTAAAACATTGGCGTTCATCCAATTACACTGTGGCCTAGGTTAAATTTTTATCTTTTATCACATGTAAATTTGGTACTTATCCTTAAACTAAATGTATTAACCAAGTTTTTATAATGTGGAGTTCCTGTTGGTAATTAACCCTGGATGTATTAGCCGGATTCTACTGTATTTTGTTTCAAGCTTATATCATCTTAATGTTGCATTGTACAGATTAATCATAGCAAATATATTTAGTGTTGCAAGTGAGGATGGAAATGACAACTGGAATGATGTGAGATTGAGCAGAAGTGAAACGAGTCGTGTAATTCACAATCTCTCACCTTCTACCTTATATGATGTCACATTAACTCCAACTTATACAAATAGAGTTAAACAGTAGGTTTTTCAGCAGATATTTTATACTGCAGAGTGCTTATGCTTCCGATGATAACTTTTGTTTCTATACAAATACACTGTCACAGTACCCATGTTTTAGTTATCACACAATACAAAACTTTGATGGTAATTGTATGGACATTGAATGAAAATAAAATGATGGCAATTTATTCATTACTTTAGGTATAAAGATTGGATCTGTGTATGGTTGCAAAAGTACAGCTATAAATATTTATTTTAAGACCAAAACAATCTTTTAGTTGTAAAACTAATATACCAATATTTTGTAATTTAAAGTATTATGTATTTAGTGGTAAAGAATATTTTAAATTCCAGTAGGTATACCGAGCCTGGTATTTCATCTACAATACAAGTGACAACAACACCATTGCAAAATACCGCTGAGTCACTAAAAGCGCCTAAAGACATTCAATTTAGCCATGTCACTCATGACTCAGCAACCGCACATTGGACGCCATCTTCAGATAATATTGATGCATACAGGTATGTTCTACAATCGTTATTAATTTAATAAATGTTGGAAAAACGACTGTTGTATTTCACGGCAGCTGTATGCCATTTGTCATTTTTGTTGCCCAACGTATTTAAAGGTATTTCGTATTGCCAATTTATTTAAACATACTATATTAGAGCAGCATTGATAAAATGTTATCACAATACACATCTATTACTTAAATATGTTAAAAATATATAAATCAGTCAATCTATTAATAATCGTCTTGGAAAACTATTTTGTCTATATTATTATTTTGGGTATTTTAAAAAATCCAATCATGCAGGGTTATTTTAAAAGATGAAAATTCTTCTGTGGTTGTTGCTGGCAATCTTCGTAATTCATTTGCTATTTTCCGAGATTTATCTCCATATAAAGTTTATACTTTGTATGTTTATGCAGTGGTGCATGATGTACTTAGTCCACCTGCAAGTGCAACAGTTTACACTGGTGAGTAGTTCTATTATGACAAAACGACTTGGCTGGACTAGAGTTGCAGCTAATAGAATATTTGTATCGATTGTTTGGAATGAAGGCTTGACATAACAACACATTCATTGAATATTAAGTTTTAAATTGAATCGCTTGACTTTTATTTTACAAAAATAAGTGTAGACGATTTGGAGTGATGTTATCCGCAGGGAAGCAAAAACACTGAGGAAAAGTAAACAAATATTTACTTCCTAATTACACAATGAATTTGAAATGTGATGCATAGATTGGAGGCATTGGGTTAGTTTTCTTTAAACTTTGTAAAGCACAGATTATATGCCATATTTTTTAATGCCATGTTGTCACAAAAGACTAGCTGGTGGCAGCATGCAGTACAAGTAAGCCCGCAGACTAGTTAGTTGGGGTTGCAGGTCACAAACTAAATTCTGTTCAGGTATCAACCAACCTGAGAGAGTTTCAATTACAAATGTTGGAGATTCATCATTCGATGTTACTTGGTTGGCAGAAGAACCCAACAACCCATTGCTTACTGGATATGAAGTGTCGGTCAATGAGTTGGATTCAAGCACAGAAGCTCAAACCAGTATTTTCCCAGCAAATATTAATCAGGCTGTGAGTGTCTACATAGCTTGTTAATACATGTTTATTCTAGTACTAAGACCAACATATGTACCTTACCAAATAAACAGGTGCTCTTAACCATGTTTGTCCACCTGATAAGCTTAATCAGTCTGTAAGACGGTTGTGTGCCTGGTCAAGATAATTAGTGGACATCTGTGAACCCAGTGGAATAATAGTTTCTACTAAAACTGAATAAATCTTAATAAAAAATCTCCTGCGTTTTCTTATTCATGATTATGAATATCGCGTACACTACAATTATGAAATGTAACTATTGTTGCAGGTGATGGAAGATCTACAGCCTGGTACAATATATGATTTGCAAGTCAAGTCAATTCTTGAACAGATGGAAACCAATCCAATAAAAAAGAGAGTCACTACTTTAATACCCGCACCAAAAAATTTGAATTTTGGCCAAACATCAAGCAATTCATTTGGGGTTAGATGGCGCCAACCAAGTGCTCATATACATCGTAGGTTTCTAAGAATTTCACATAGGAATTTTAAAGTTACTTAAACTAATTCAATACACAATTTTAGTAATCACATGTATACATATAATTTTGTTAAAACCGTAGATGTTGTTTTATTTGACATATATGCCCGCACTTAGGTCTAATGTATTTTAGTTTACTACCTTTGTTTTGTATTGTTATAATATAATTTTAACTATCTTCGAGTGTGTCTGTAATCATGCTTAACCTCGTGGTGAATAGAACTGAATAACAAGTTTGTGTTTTATTACTGAATAGAAAAATAAAAGAGTTATCGTCTTATGTCAGCCATCATGTCACTGGAGCTCTTGCAGTGTGTTATAAATTCTTTAGATATTGTCTAGTTTACACAAATCAAAGGTATATAGTCATTTAAATTATTTAAAAAAAAAGTATTAAAATAACTATTTATGCGTAGGACATTGTTAAACTAATGTCACCAATGGAGATGTGTAGTTATTCAATATAACAAACGAAAATCTTTAGATTATCTAGTTGAATATCGACCCGTTGGTTCACCTGATAAAATCAAAGTGGGAGTAGAAAACAAAACTCAAATGTATCTTGAAGATCTGCAGCCAAACACTGAATATCTTGTATCAGTTTATTCAGTGCATAACCATCGACAAGGTTTGCCAGCACATGGGAACCATCGCACACATGAATCTGCACCAGTGAGAGGTTGGTTTGTGACTTCGTATTTGTAGAACAGAACATTTTATTTTAGGATTTCTTCAATATTTCACCAGGCACCAAAAGATAAATTTAATAAAACTTACTTTATTCCAAGTTCTTGTAAAACTGGAATTGTTTTATTGTTTCTGTGATGGCCAATCAATTACAGGTAATGTAACACATTATCTAAGTACTGATAGATGTCCTCTTATTTTAAAACAGAAGTTGCAGAACCATCTGGTCTTAATGTTGATGAGGTGACAACAAGTAGCTTCCGTATCAACTGGCAGCCACAGCCAGGATTTTCTTACTCAGTTAAGCTGACACATCCTATTGATGGGGTATGGCCATTAAAATGCATTTGTATTCTTTATGTTGTTTGATAAGTTAAATAATTAACAGTAAAGTGCTTTGTATACTAATGCTACAATTGTTGGACCGATTAGCTTGGTGGGTTAGTGTGTCGTTCGTCGCCTTTTATCAAGTTTTAAACTGGTCGCTAGCTATTTGGTTGCGTCCTTGGACAAGAAACTTACCTTACATTGCCTTATCTAAGTGGAATGATGGATCTTCCAATATGAAGGAACATCGCAATCATACACAACACAGAACATAATGCATTGCTCTGTCAACCTGGGCATAAGGCTATCTGACGATAATACCGCCCCTTGCGTTTTTTTATTCACAGGGATAAACATGAAAATCATAAATATCCTATAAATTGTTTCATTGGCAACTAAAACATATATTACTGTAGTATTGATTCAAAATAATTGCTTCCCCGAGGATACTCTTAACCCTTTAACTGCCGCTGTCGACTCAAGTCGACAGCGCCGAAAATTACATAAGTGGAAAAGTATACGGCCGATTTTGATCAGTGAGATGGCGCTGAAGAGCTGAATAATTTCTGCGTTTACCAATATAAGATGATATATAGGTTTGCATTTGAAATTTTTTAGTTATTTGAGTTTGAAAAAACGTATAAATATATGTGTGGTTTTGGTTGTTTTAATTAGTTTTAATTACTGTTTTAGTCCCCGATCAGTTTTCAACTATTGTCGTCATGGTTCGCTTGTTTAGTTTGAAAACAATACATTCGTTTTTCGCTTGTACATTTTGGATTAGGCCATTTTTTGAGCTTATGGAGGGTAAAAACAGATATTCTATTGAAGAAGCTGCCCTTTTGTTGGCATATAGTGATTCTGGAAACAGTTGTGCTTCGTTTTATAGTAGTTCTAACAATAAAGAACATTTTTGAAGATGTTTTGCGCATCAGTTTTGTTTTCCTGTGGCTATGTGTTTGTGTTTCATTGGGCGAAAGTAAAAAAAAAAAAAAATATATTTTTTGATTTGCGTATTACGACGTCATCAGTCAAGTTGTGAGGTCATCACAAAAACAGTAGTACAAAAATGATCTAAAAATATTCATAAATAACTTTGCTACCTAATGTTTTGTTTGTAAATGAGAAAAAAAGATAGTTTTTGTTGATCTAAATAGAAACACATGACGTCATTGCACAATGCATGACGTCATCAAAATTTAACTAATGTAAAACAAAAGAAAATTTATTACTGAACAACTTTTATGTTGATCATATCATGCTAACATCAATAGTTTTTTGTATAAAAGCTTCTAACCTAAGGCGACTTCGCCGAAAAATGACCTAAAAAACAGCCGGCAGTTAAAGGGTTAACACAATAAAAAAAAAATTATCAGCAATTCCAGCAAAACAAGAGTTTACACTTTTAGTGAATTTTTGTATAAGACTTTTAATTACCAGGTTGTATTCCGTGAAATTTTGTCACCCCCCACAAGTTCAGTAGTTGCACGAGACCTCTTACCAGGAGTGTTATATGAAGTAGAGCTTGGAACATTCATACCGTCTACACCAAACCTGAGAACTGAACATCTGTATCAGAACGTAAAATATTTATTGCTTTCTAGAGCTTTTTAAACAATAAATTAAGTGATTTTTTTATATAGAATAGAATATTTATGGTTATTCCAGTAAACAGAAAAATAAAATGATATCTATCACACACTTTTAATTTTTAAATTAACTTATGCCGATCATCCAGTTAGCTATTGCTGTGTGTTGTACATGATTAAATCGCTTGTGCTGTTTTAGTTCCACTTGTAAACACTGTAGGGGCGATGTACACAATGAATTACTATCCAAGGTGTAGCAATTTTGCAGTATAATGTTTGCAGATTAACCATGACTGTCATTTTCTGTCTCCCGAAAAACACGAGTATTCATTTCAATTTTTTATTATTTTTTAGACCAAGCCGGAACAACCCCAAAATTTAGCTGCCAATCCGAATTCTAACAACATTGTTTTAACTTGGAGAGGGGTTGATTTCTCACCTAATGAACAACACTCTTCTGGTTTGTTACTCTTGCAGTTAGCCAAGGATTGTCATTCACCAAAAAATACTATCTTAAAGGTTACCGTTTGAAATATAAGGCTGATGATGAAAGTGTGTATCATACTCTTGATCTATCATCTGCACAAAGATCCTACACCATCCCCAACCTCAATCCACAAACCACCTACTCTATACAACTATCTGCTCATGTTAACAACACATTGAGTGAACCTGTTAGTATCACTGCACGTACACAACCAGGCTATTGTAATTTACTGCACCCTTTTTTTCGAGGCTTAGTGTAATAATTTTTTTTATAAACAGTTATTTTTCCAATTTTTTTATATAGGTTTGGTGGCTACGTCTAAATATTCCAAAAGTAAACAATTGATTTTATTTTAGGCGTGTTTTAACGAGGGTCCTTTTTTAAATTATTATCAAAGGTCCTGCTTCGTGTTTTTATCATAACAAATAAAAGAAACCAAAATAAACTAAACCATAGTGCTTCATATAAAATATTAGGAACATAAATATTAATAATTAATTATAGTCTTAGTGGAAAATATATTAGTCCGGCCGAAATAGCTTGGGAGGATAAGTGTATCGTGTTTTAACTAAAAGTTTGTAGGCGCTTATCGGATATCGCCTAAACTTAGTGCACTAATGGGTTCTACTATAACTGAGGGAACTTCTCATTCATATACAACACACTGAAATAGATTTGGTAACCCAACAGTGTGCAAGGTAATCTGGCGTTTACTGTAACCATTGCGTAGTATAAACATATCCTTTCACATAACACATTCTAATCTGCTGGATTGAACCGAGTCCCTTTCTGGCAACAGTTTTTGGTCATGGAAACTTAATTTTGGAGATGGAAAAATGTTGTAATGTTCACCATTGCAGTGCATACAAGAACAGGGAGTGAACCTAACATCAGCAGTCAAAAGTTAGGGTTTGGAAATTACAGCGTTGGTTGGCGCTCAGTGCAGGGACCCGTGCAGTATTACAGAGTGATATATGTTCGCAGGTCTGGTGGAAATACCACTCAGGTGAAACTTCATTGAAAAATCCCAATTATTTTTGAAACTTTCATACCAAAATCGAGTCCTTTGTGTATAATTTAATGCATGATTTTAAATGCTTTTGCTCAAATTTTTAACTTAAAAAAATTACTTGGCAAAGTTAATAAATGATCATCATTAAGTTAATAAATGATCATCATTTATACGCTTACAAGGCTTTTGTTCAACATGCTATTTCATTCCAAACTAAAACATTTGTCTAAATAAAAAGCTTTGTTAGTTTAAAACAATGAAGACAATATAACTAAGTAAACATGCATTTTGCTTATGTTTTAGCAACAAACTTGCAAGCTTCTGTGCAAATTTAAAATTTGCGGATGCTCGCTTATTCTTTTGTTAGGTTTTAATGTTTTTAATCAAAATTAAATTATGTATTTTGTGTTTCTACTTAATTGTACTTGTATCAAGGCTTGTGCATGCGAAATTGAACATACAATACACACATTACTCACTGTATTTAAGCCACATATATGTGAAAAAATGTTATTGTCAAACACACTTTATTGGCAATTAAATTGACAATATTAGACTTAACTTTATTGCAGCACCAGTTATAATTGTGAAATAGATATATTTTTGGTATTATAATTGAACAACCATAGACCATATCCAATTTGAATCATACAGCTGTTTCATGTTATCTCATTAACCATTAATTATTAGATTTCTGTTCCCGGTCGTGTGAATGAAATATTACTCAACAATTTGAATCCTGCTGAAGTCTATGATGTCACAATCACAGCTGTTCTCCCAAACCAGGAAATAGTAGTTGGCAACCTCGAAATATCAAGTATAATTTTAAAAAGTTTTAGCTAAATAATACTTATTTTTATTTGGCTACATCCAGTTCTGGTCAATATTTTCACGTTTATTTTCTTGTTGTGCTTCAGGGTCTTAATATAATCTAAAGTACTTTTGGGTCTCCTTAAAAAGTGGACACATTGGTTTTATCAGTTCTCTGGGATGTTGGGCCACTAACCAATGATGGTAAAAATACTTAAAAAATAAACCAAGGTAATACTCATACATTTTTTTGGGTCAAACAATTAAAAAGTCTCAACCTAGGTATGGAGATTAGGTGAAGCTTTGTACTTATCTTACCCCCAAGTGACATACTGGCAATATCATCCCATTATTATGCAGAAAATTCATGATTTTCCAGACACACTTCAAAATTTTTTAGACATTTTTATCTCGGTTTTAGACATTTTAATTCATTATTCTTTGATAATGTTGAGACTGAGTAGGACATTTTGATTCTAGTGTTTAAAGAAATTTCTAATCAGGTCAATCTATAAAATTAAAATATCACGGTTTATCTCCAAAAAGCCCTTTTAATGCACAACCAAGTACTTTTTTACACAACAAAAATGTCAAGATAAACAACCATCGTCAACCGGTTTCTATCTAACCCTAAAATATACAAGCCCAATGAAGTTACAGATCACTTTAATTTAAACTTTAACACGAGCACAATAAATGTGTAACAAAAAATTAGGTGTTTGGTTAAGGATATGTTTTAGACATGTGTTTGAAGTGTTTGGGAGAATCACAAAATAAATCCCTGAAACTGAGAATAAAAAATTTCATTCATGAACCTAAATACAATGTGGTATCACAACATATATATTAAACAGCTGGATATTAAAAACAAATATTTAGGTTACCTTATAACAAATAAAATCTGTAACCGCCCCATTTTCACCTATCCAACAACTCTCGTTCTTACTACTTTAGGTCTTTAGCACAGACAATTTAGGATAGACGTCAAAAATGAGTGGTATTGTCTGGAATTGCAACAAGTTTGCTTCAGACTTTGCATACTTCTCAAATTAGAAATGTGATCAACTTATATTTTAATACTTGAAAAATTTTTTTTAAAATGCACTGCGATAGGTAAAGTAATTTTTTTAAATGCACAGACCCCAAATTCAGCTTTGCTAAGCATCTGGCAGTGAATTAAATTTTAAAGTCTATTTTACTAACCACAGATGTAGAGGTCTGTTTTTAAATATGTTTTTCTCTTAAATGAAGAAAAAGATATATACCTATTAGGCTATTACTTTTAAATCCTTAGGTTAAACTTAATATTTAACTAAAAGACCTCAATGAGCTATTATTGCTATGCTAATGTACATGGATGAAAATTTAAAGTTACTTCTTTTCACATCGGTCTTTTCAGTAAAAGAAATATATACATCATATAATAGTTTGTACTGCGTATATATATATATATATATATATATATATATATATATATCCTTTACTGGATAAGCCAGCTCATTGCAGTATCTAATAAATGATTTTTATTAAATTATATGGAAAAACTTGGTCATTGTATTTTGCCTTTTCTCTATTTTTTAGTACTGCCTTTTGAAAATAACTACAGCTAATTTGTATTTCAATCTGTAATGCTTCTTTCATTTAATAAAAATGTATCATACAGCTTCAGCTGAAAGTCAACCCACTGAGGACTCAAGCAGGAGCGCATGGATTGAATGGGAACAACATCCTTTCATGTTCACCTCATATCGAATCACAGCCATTCCCGTCACTGGGGGTCAAGTAAGTAGTTTGGAAGTCTAGTTCATTGCTATGAATGAAAACATACTTACTCGATTCATGTAAGACACACAGATGGGAAGTTGGTGCAGGTGAAAGTAACGCTCGGCTTTCTGATCTGGAACCTGGAACTTTGTATAACATATTGGTGGAGGGCTTTACAAACGGACAATATGTAACTGTTGCTGATATTCAAAGACGAACAGGTATGACAAGTTCGAAGTATATTGTATGGTCTGATGGTGGGAAAGAACAGCAACAGTGTGGTTGTAAGGAAATGGAAAAGTTTTAAAATTGCTAAAACTAACCGGCAATTGTGGGAATTTATTGACGTTTATTGTTGATAAAGTAAAAATAAAACTTGGTTTTTGTGAGATAATTAGACACCGTGAAAATAAATATGCATAAGTTATTGATGTTTATCGTCAAATAACTGTTAAATGCGATTGTATTGGTGTGGTTTAAATTTTTGCGATTTTTTTGTGATTTTGAATATCTTTACTGTTGTAGTCTGCATTTTATACAAAAAGCTTGCAATTAAATAAAAGTTAGGCTGTAATGTTGGCAGATTACAAACTATGACATTATATAAAGGTAGGGACGCACAATATATAAATTTCGAATGTTTGAGATTCGAATCTCTAGGTATTCGAATCTTTACAAGCAATTTCATAAGAATAGTTAGGATTCGAAATTAAAAACGTAAAATATTGGCTGCGATCCATCGCGCAACAACATGCGCATGCCGGTTTTGCAAACCTCAGCGCAACGTCTTTGAAAGCGTGCGACAATAGATAACCATGATAAGAAACTTTTGGTGAAACTTCATTGAAGTAAATTCGCAAACTTACAATTGTAAAATGGATTCTTCATTCGTACATAATACCCGTATTGCGTTTCTCCATACCGAAAGTGCATCTATCGTGCGAAAGCGTCCAAACAATATTTTAAAGAGGGAGCTTCGAAATAAAACTTGTATTATAGTTATAGCATTACAACAACATCATCTTATCAGTAGCCACATACACGTGCATCGTGGACAAACGCGCTTAAAACGCACGCACGCACTAAGAAAGTAGGTCACTTTCATCGGGCTGTAATCACGTGGTTTATCGCACCTTTAAATATGATGCAATTTATTCTGTATGCGGAAAGGTTATTTAGAGACTAAACATGTTTAAGATTGTCAATATAAATCTCACTTTAAAAACTATGTTTTAATTAGCACAAAGAATGATATCCTATATGTCCCATTATTTATTTAGTTGATTTTGTAGTGATTAATTTAATATACATTTGCTTGGTTTTAATGTTTTATTTTGCTGGGGCAATAATAGCCACTTTTAATACCAACACTGGAAAAACAAAAATCGTCTGATGTTTTGGAGCATTTTTTTTAACCATCCATTGCAACAAAAACCTCTTAGACTATCATCCTCCCTTCTGGCAGATAGTGTTTAGAGAAGTTACATATTATTAAAATATATTTAATAGTAAAATATTGTTTGCCTTTTTAAATTGCTCTCATTGCAGTTTAAAAGCATTTTGCTAGTTCACTCTATTTTACAATCATTTATTGCCCGGGATCTATATTTTAAATGAGAAAATATATGCACAGCATAGCAAATTTAAATATTTGGTAAAACATTCTAGAATAGGATTCGAAATTCTAGATTCGAAATACATTATTCTAGAATATTCTAGAATACCAATTATCCTATATTGTGCATCCCTATATAAAGGTTAAGACGTGCACAATTACAAATTTTAAACAACTTTAGTGTTGAACATTTTGCCTTAACTTGAACACGCAGGGCGCTAGAGTGGTACAAAGCATACCCGTATCGGTCAAACATCATTTTGCACAAAAAGGATCTTGTTTGTAAAGAGTTAATGAGATAAATCCCTTAAATCCATTTCCTTTTATGTTATTTTTGACTTTTGACAACAAATATGATATTCTGTTGGTTTTCGGAGGTGTTGCAAAAATGAAATATATTGTAAAAACACATATGTACAATCAAAATGGGTTATAGAAATGGTAGTGGTTTAAAGAGTGACTTTAACAGTCAAAATGTTTTTTTTTGCATTGCATTCAGCAGGTAGCTTTACAGTTGGTGACTTAGGACAAGGTACTTATCAGACACACACTACAAATTGTTCCGGTAACCAGAAGTTGAACACGCAGTTTTCTGACGATTCTCTGTGTGATTGTGTTGATTGCGTTTTTTTATTAAAAGGATAAAACCTAAATATACCATCATACTTTTCTTAGGTATTTAAATTGCTATGTGCTGTGTGTTAATTAAAAATTCATTTATTTCTAGATATTGACCCTCCATCAAATCTGCGAATAATAAAATCCAACACAAATGTGATTGGACTTCATTGGAATCCTCCAAAATCTAATATCACTGGATATAGTCTCACTTACCAACTCGGTGCTCATTTCATCTGATTTTTTTGTATTTTTAGTATTTAAATAATATATACTGATATGTCAATACGCATATAATAATTATTACAAAAAATATATAATAAGGTATATTTTATTATATATTTTTCAATATAGGAATATTTTATGTTTGTGAGTACCGGTATGTTTTTCTTTAATGATTTGACCTTAACATATGATAGATGGAAGAGGAACTGAGACAGCCTACATTCCTCCACCTCGGAGCACTGATGTGAGGAAAACACTTCGACGACTTCAACCAGGTCAACGCTATTTCATCCGACTGTATTCGCGATTTGGTGATGTTGAAAGCCTCCCAGCACAAGTATGGGCAGAGACTTTAGTTCCAGCACCTCAACGGTATGGCTTTTTAATGTTGCTGCAGTGCAATAATCCCTTCTAAAATAGGTTCCGCATAACACAAGCAACTCCAAACATGATCACATTATCTTGGGTGAAACCAGTGGATATTGTTACTCACTACACGCTTCGTGTTATTGGACCAAATGGGTTTGATGTTTTACAAAATTTACGCCTGGGACCTGATACAAATACATTCACTGTCCACCGACTTCAACCTGGTAAATATTAGTCGAGTTAAAATAAATTTCTTTTTGACTTTCTTTGTTGTCACTGTGAATAGATAAGACATGTTGTTTATTTCGATGACATGATTTTATTGCACCGTGTAGTTGTATGCACATAAACAAATTTTCAATTTATTTATGTTTTTAACACTTCTTATTTAGAAGTTTTTGTTGCCTATGTATTAATTCCAAAATGGCAACTATGCATTCTCCATCCACTATTGATAAAAAATATGCGGATATCGTCTGAACCAAATGGATTAATGGGTCCTACTGAAAATAAAGAAATGTCTCGAGTTCATACAATGTATTGTAACCTGACGGTTGATGCTGGGTAATCTAATTAATATTTATGTGGTAACACTTTACTACTATACACTAGTCTAATATGTGTTTAAATACACTGCCTTACAGCATATCTTGTCTGAATAGGATATTCTTGTTTGGTTAGCATTTTGTTTTAGTACAATTTTAATGGGGGCTCACAGTTATTTTAAGTCTTGGTAAAATATATATATATTTTATGTAAAATATGTAAACAGTATGAATTTGGTATTTTTTTTTTAGTTTAAAGTTTTTTGTTAAAAAATAGTTATAGTTACTTTTTTTGAAGCTTTCACTACTAAATTTAGTAATTGCATATATTTGTTTGGGTTTTAATTTACATGGTTAAAACTAACTTAAATTTATGTTTGCAAGGCACAAGGTACCACATCACATTAGCTGCATGGATTGGTTCCCTGTCTTCTAAACCTGAATACAAATCTAAAGTAACTCCTTTAACAGTAAGTAAAACTTTGCATGTGCATGTCAGTTAACACAGTGTAGCGCAATTTACATGGTTCAAAAATAAATTAAATATTTGGCATTTAGTTTATACCAATGTGTATGTGACAATAACGGTTGTTATAAAACCAGACATTGTATTCCAAGTTTTGCCAAGAACATGTTGATAACAACATTTCAATCCATTGTTCTTAAATAGGTTCCAGTTGTTAAATCTAGTGGAGAACCAACTGGGGAAGGCTTTCTTCTTCAGTGGAAAGGAAAATCCAGATCAGTTGATGGATTCAAAATAGTCGTTGAACCTCAAGATGGCAGTGCTGAGTTTGAAACAACAGTTGATAGATTTACTAAGCGGTAAAATTTAATTTGGTCCATAACCATTTGCCAATTTCCCTTCTATCAAAAATCTTTTTTGTATTGGTTAATCGGAGAAATCTTGTATTGGTATTTCTCCTTTGATGTATATGAATTTACACAACTAAATTGAAGTGGGCATTTTCCTCTTTCTTCACATGCGTTCTGTCCGACAGAGTAGTCTGATGGTTTAGTGCAACGCCTTTCAGCCGAAGGGTTGCAGTTTTAAAACTGGTCGCTAGCTAGTCGGTTGTGTCCTTGGGCAAGGCACTTCGCTTGGGTTCTTGGGCAAGGCAACAGACATTGCCTGAACCCAGCAGATTAATGGGTTCTACCAAATTGAAGGAACACGTCTCAATCATACAGAACACACTGCAAAAGCTCCTGTAACCCGATGGTGGGCACGAGGTGATCTGACGATTGCCCATGTGTTAACCCCTTGGTTTTCCCACTCGCAGGGATAAATATCCTCTCCTATCTGTTTTACTGTTTGTTTTTTGATCATTTTAATTTTAGCGCCTGTGAAATGAACAGCAACCATTCTGTCTGATTATATTGATATGTAATTCTGCTGCTATAAGTAATCAGGTTGCTTGCACTATGTTGTACTGGTGGTAGTTATCAGTAACAAAATCTAATGACATTTATTTATAGATATCAAATAGAAAACCTCCTGAACAATGTGGAATATATAGTAAAGATATTCCCAGTGAGTGGTCGCATAGTTGGAGAGCCATCCATAGTTCGCATTCCTGCACACCGGTACAGCACTACATCATGGAGGTTGCAAGTGACTCATCTCAATGCAAACTCCGTCCGTATTATTTGGAACAACCCATGGCCTGATGTCACTGGTAACTCTCATGTTCTCTATCTTGTCTTAGGATAAAAAATGTCCCGTAAGGTCGCTGATGACAACGAATAGGGTTTATTATTACATCATAACTATTTACCTCTGTTATGTATCAAGAAGCATCACACAAATTACAGAAGAATATTTATTAACATATGTTGGTTTCACCCACCAACTCATTTATTGGCTTGGCAGAACCTCCATGTGACAAACCTACAACACATTTAATTATTTAGAATACATCTTGGAATATTTGCTCGTCAATGAAAATGATTTCTACCACCTGGTGGAACGACAACCAATGGTTGGAGACAATTCTGCAACGATTAATTCACTTCAATCGGGAAAAACTTATACCATTAAGCTGACAGCTGTTAGAGGTAATTGTTTGCATGATAATTATTTTTACAGATTTTCACTAAAGATTCTACAGATTCTGGTGGTGAAAGTATAAGAAATACATTGCTTTTGAATGTAACAACTTTAATACCAACCATGAGCAACATACGTTTGCACCATCTTAATAATGACATGAGCATGGTTACCTTTTCCTGGGAAGCACCACCAATGGTATTTTATCATTTCGTTCTTTCGTTTGAAGAAAAACATTAAAATTAGTAGTTAAACAACCTTTTGTATATTTTTCTGCAGCATGTGAGCAGTTTTGTAATAAAGTACCGAGAAATAGACTCCATTACTCAACATGATTATATAACTATAGAAGTGCCTGGAACAAACACAACTGTGAATATTCCAGACATGAACCCAGGTACGATTACACAGACCCCTTATTATAATAAAATTAAATATTTCGTTATTTGCAGGCAAGAGTTACGAATTCCAGTTTTATTCAAAACTGGGTAATTTACGAAGTGATGTAGTGAAGGTAACAGCTGAAATTCCATTTCGTCAAACCCCAGAAAGACATTGCCAAGATCCTGACACACATGAAATATTCGCTATTGGACAGGTAGATTTACTGGATTTATATATTTCACAAAATTAAGGAGATATAGCAGAAATTTGTTTCCCAGTGCAAATATAGTAAATGTTTTCCAGATGTAAATTGTTTTTTAGGGGTTGGTTTGTTTTTGTTTATTTATATTATTGATTTCAATTAAAACTGGCAAAAAGGGTAGGTAAGTAAAATGTTTATTTTTTCCAAGAAATTGGGAAGAGGGTTTACCTACAGAAAATATTAATTAATTTTAAAATTTCTCATTTTCGTGACCTAAACAGTAATATATATCCAGACATTCTCTTTTTTAGTTAATACAAGGTCGAAGAAACAGGAAAACATAGTATAATGATAGATGAGGTAGTAGTTAATCATGTTATCTTTTACTAGATTACACCTAGAGATAAGTAAATGATATAAACAAGACTACAAAAATATAATGAAAACTTTAAACTGACACATAACATACGTTTATGCTATCAAGCTATTCGGCCAGACATCTTTAATTATGTTAACTTTGTTTAACGAATTAACCTTTAAT
Organism: Ciona savignyi; assembly: GCA_000149265.1. NCBI lineage: Eukaryota > Metazoa > Chordata > Ascidiacea > Phlebobranchia > Cionidae > Ciona > Ciona savignyi. The sequence goes on from CH003422.1 coordinate 452,492, forward strand.
TAATAAAAAGGTTAACTAGTCTAGTTAAAAAAATGGTTAACAGTTAACAGATTTTTATTGTCAAAAAAAATTAAACTTCACCGAGTTGTTCATCGATTTATTGCGTTCAATAATTAACCTTGTTACAGATTTAAAATAGTTTATAAGCCAGCAGAAAAATATCTTTAATTACTTTAAGATAAGGACACATGTACTGTTAGTAAATCAGTGTTGGAAATGTCTAGCTTGTTTAGATTTTGCTTTCCTTCCTTGACTATAAGGGATTAAAATACTAATCGTTTGCATCGCTATCTGCTTGGCACTTATAATTCACAATATTTGTGTCATTAAAATTTTTTGTTTTTGAAAACATCTCACATGGTAACTAAAGACCTTTGGTTCTTACCTGTGCATGGTGGATAAAAATAAACACTGACATACTTACTGTACATGCTTTTAACCAAAAAAAGGCCTTCCTAATAATTATATTGTTTTTGTCCGTTTTTTTTCTTTCTTTTTTTCTTTTTTTTCTTCGTCAAAGGTTTGACAGGCATGGCATGTCGCCCCGACATCTACCAGAAGGAATAATGGAATCGTAATGAAACTTGGCCATTTGTTAGACAACATGGTCTAGATATGCAGAAACCAAAATTTTGGGTGATAAATCTAGGGAAATTCCCCTGAGAGGTTAAAAACCAAAACGGTATTTTTTATAAAAAAATTAGCTTTTTGTGACATAGCGCTTAATCGGCCGCTCCAATTTGAATAAGATTTGGTAGAATGTAAGTGCATTAGGCACTAATTTAACAATTGGAAGAAATAAAAAAATTTACTTAGGAAAATACCCTAAAAATAAGATTTTGTTCTCAATCATGATTGTGACAGGCATGGCATGTCGCCCTGACATCTACCAGAAGGAATAATGGAATTGTAATGAAACTTAGCCATTTGTTAGACAACATGGTCTAGATATGCAGAAACCAAAATAAATATAAGGGAATTCCCCGGAGGCATTTATAACCAAAACGGTATTTTTTTCTAAAAAAAACTAGTTTTTCTGGCATAGCTGCTCCAATCTGACAACATGTTCTAGATACGCAGGAGAAAAATTGTGGGTGATAAATCTAGGGGAATTCCCCGGAGACGTTAAAATCCAAAACGGTTATTTTTCTAAAAAATTAGCTTTTCGAAAAATAGCGTTTAACCGGCTGCTTTTAATTTTGATCAGATTTTGTGGAATGCTAGATCGTTAGCCACCCTGTGTCACTTAAAAGAAAGAAAACATTTACTTGGGGCAACTCCCTTAAAAACGAAGATATGTTCCTGACTCATGATTGTGACAAGCATGCCACATTGCTCTGACATCTCCAACAAGGATTCGTCAAATCGGATTAAAACTTTAAGAATTGATAGTTAACATGACCCACATATGTAAAAACAGAAACTTATTTACCAAGCCCATAGGGAATTCCCCGAAGCCATGAAAAACTAAATCGAACTGTTTTAGGAATTTAGCTTCATTTCAATACAGCATTTAAAAAAAGCTTTAATTTAAAACATTTGTGATGAAATCTTTGTAAATCTATCACGATTGTTTTTTTTTACCTACACATGGAGAATAAGTTTGGTTTGATAACTATGGGACCCATGAGTTTATGCATTTTGAAAATGTTAAATGTTTTGGAATTAGGTACCAACACAGTTCATAATTCATCATGTTAAGTAGTTGTAAAAAAAACATGAAATATAACAGACACAGTCACTAAACAGGAACAGAATTACAATAAAATTGCAGTTATATAAATTCCTAAATTCAATAGCTTGAAGTAATTTGCTCAACTAATGTTGTTATATATAAAAATAATGACTTAAATGATGCACCTAGTTTCTAAGGTAGCGCAGTTACAATTCGTTTGATGCTTTTAGAAGGTTTTTATGATGTATACCATTTATGTTTCTCCTCTTGCCACTAAATAAACTAACTATTGCAGCATTGGATTTCCAAGGCTGGGGAATTCCTGTTGAACTGTACTTGCCATGGACCTTCTACATTTGATTGTAATACCGGTGAGTGGTGTCACACAGACAATGGAGTTTTCAATGTTTCTGACACCTGGAGACAAGTTAATGATGAAAACAACAAAAAAGAGGAATGTGTGTGCAATGGAAGAACTGGTTACACCTGTTTCCCAAGAAGTATGAAAATCGAAGTGATCATGTAATGCAGGTTACTAACTTGTTGCTGTTTATAGATTGCCAAGATGGCGATAATTGGTTTGATGAGGGTGAGCCATGGATATCAGCTATTGATGGCTATATATGCAACTGCATCTGCCCCTCTGATCTACATGCCCCGTGCAGGACAACTTGTAGGCCACAAACTACCAATCAAGTGAGTTTACACTTTTTACAGACATTAAAAGTGCATGGTTTCACGGTAACATACAAGGACCAAAAATGCATTTTATACATTTTACCCCAACATCGATCCTGGTTTCTAGAAATTGTAATCCATTGTGCTATTATCCATAAGATAGTTTACCTGGTATTGGACTGTTATGGATATAGGTCGTATAGACCGTATAAATTGGAGGGCTCTTTTATATAACTGTGAAGAGAAGGGAGAGTATTTTAGTATTATCGGTCAGAATATAATGCCAGGATTTTAGTTTAGGGAGGTGTGGATTAATAGGTACTACTAAAGAACATTGCCAATCGTTAGATCACCTCGCGCCCACCGTTGGGTTACCGGAGCTATTGCAGTTGTGTTGTATATGATAGACATATTCCTTTAATTTG
>CH003421.1:0-33205 GCA_000149265.1 Ciona savignyi
ACAGTTCCGGTAACCCGATAGTAATCTGACAATTCACTAATAAATTGACGATTGCCCGTATGAAAACGCTACCTTACGTATTCCCGAGGTAATCTGACGATTGCCCGTGTGGTAACGCTCCCTTACGTATTAGTGATGTAATCTGACGATTGATAACGCCCCTATTATAAGACATACTATGCACAATCCATTGATTACTAACGTTTTTGTAAATAAAAATTAAATCCCAACGTTTTTGTGAATACTTTGATCTAGGACACAATTCAAATTGACGGGATTCAATAACTGCTGTTTTGTTTTCTATCCATTATACCGATTAAGTAACCATTAATTTTGAGCAATAATACAACAGTTTAGCTTAGTTTAATTTTTGTTTCCACAATAAAAACACGAAAGAGGACATTTAATAATAATAAAAAAACGAAAAAACGACAGTCGTTAAACCACGTCTAAAAACCAATAAATTACAGCTGGACATTGTGGAACACAGCTGACAGCAACCGCAAATAACCAGTACTTCACATCACCAAATTACCCGGGAAACTACTCCAACAACCAGAACTGTAGTTGGAATATCGTCCCATCAATTTCTGGGTACCAAGTTGAAGTGGCGATCATTAATCTCATTACTGAACTTTGCTGTGATTATGTCGAGGTAATAACTACGACTCCATAGATAGAATGTTGCCCCTGTATTCGGAGTGTAGCGATATGGAACATTTTGGTTTTAAATTGAATAACACGGGTATAGCAAAAAAATACCTTCTTTAAACACTCATTCATTTTACCTGAGAAGTATTTGTATTGGTATTTAAACTAAACCCTTTTACGTGTACATAATTTGATAGCACATAAGAATATTAATTTCATTGTGGTGTTTTTAGGTTTATGACGGAACAACTTCCCTCGGTCGAGTAAAGGGGACAGCAAGTAATAGGATTTTTATGTCAAGCACAGGGGCATTGCGCGTCCGCTTCTATTCCGACTCCAGCGTGGTGCGACAGGGATTCAGGGCTTATTATAAACTTGGTAGGATATGTAATTTAAGATGGTTATGCATGTTCGATTTGTAAATGGAATTACTTAAGAAACTTGATATGTGTGTTCGATTTGACTATTTAAACTTGATTAACATCAGCCATTTTCTAGCTAGTCGACTTTCTCCTTCGGCAGTGCACTAACTGTACATTGCCTGAACCAGGCGCGCCGAACGTAGGCAAAGCCAGGGGATGCGAGGACTGGGATTAAATCAATTTCGCGCCCGACGCGAAACTTTTTTTTTAATTAAATTGATATAGAATTCTTCTCTTGGAAATTTCAAACTAGGCCCTTAACGATAACAAATTTCAAGCTGATACCGATTTGGCATGATTAGTAAAAGTTTTATTAAATAATTTGGAGCCTTCGCGTATGTCGAGCTGATTGCAATAAAATCTTCAGCTAAAAACAAAATAAAACAAGTGAATAAATTGTATAAACTTCTCCTGTTATGTAATGTTGACTTTAGACTACAACTGACATTTACGGTAATGTACCTTCCATTGGCACAAAAAGCGATGCAAGTTTTATAGCTTTCCCAACTGTCATTAATACACTCGCTACCGAATATAAAACTTTTGCTTTGAATATATCTTTAACTGCCTTATTAAAGCGTCTGGTTGTTTCTCAAGATGTTATTTCATTGAGGCAATCGCTCCTGTTTAATCACAGCAAAGGTGCGAACAAATATATACGCAATACGCTATATATCGATTATAATAACAAATATATATATTTATATATATATTCTAAGCAATATATATATATATATATATATGCATATATATTATATACGCTTGACCACAGAGCGTATTAAAAAAAAATAATATGTGCAGTTAAGCAGTGTGTATAACTCTTTAATGGCTTTATAGCTGTAAAGTAAAACTATATTTGTATTTTCGCGTCCGAAAGTAAGCGTTTTTTTAAGCGATTTAGATCGCAATCGGATCTGTAAGTATTTTATTGATCGCGCAAAATCCTGATCGGCACAGGACTAGGAATTACCGTGTATGTCGACACAAACAACGCTTTGTTCTCCCATTCCTAATCCGACGCTTGTATGTCTTGCGTAATTGAATTATGGTGCAGACATGCAATTAATCTGATGATCAAAACGCGTAAAAATCAGATGATGCTGCATACCGTAGCAAAATGCAAAGTTAGGCTGCCATACTCTGCATTCCCGCGTTCGACGCCACTGGCCTAAACAGGTTCTACTGAAATGAAGGAATACATTAGTCATACTCAACTTTCTGTAGTAAACGTTCTTTGGTAACCTGACGGTAGGCGCGAAGTAATCTGACGAATGATAATCCGACTTACGTTTTCCCACTGTTTAGAATTAACATGAATAACGTATCAGATCCAATTAAACTGCCCTTTAATTTCGATATCAAATATTTAATTGCAAACGCAATGAATCCTCCTACCCGCAGAATCATGCGGCTTTAACAGTACTGCTACTGCCAACCCTCAATACATCACATCACCCGATTTCCCTTCTAATTACCCGAATAATGTCGACTGTCAGTGGAATTTGTTCGGAGTTGGCGGAAAGCAAGTGGAATTGAGTTTCACTGGTGGTGTAACTGAAACCTGCTGTGATTATGTTGATGTAAGTTGATCGATGCCAATTTCAAAATTCGTAATTTTGCCTGTTCGGTGTTGCCAACTAGAAAGATTGAGTAATCTATAGCATACTTGATTGTGTTCATATATTAAAAACGAGTTGTTTAATTAAAGTGACGACGAACGATAACTCTAGTAACTATTTGGTAATACAATTAATTCCGTATGTGACCGGTCCATTTTAATAGTATATTCTTTTACAGATATTCGATGGTAGTAACAAGTTGGCAAGATTAAAAGGTAACTTTGCAGCTGTTACCTATATCTCCACAACTGGTGCTTTGAGAGTAGTCTTTCACACTGATTCAAGTGTGGTCAGATCTGGTTTTAATGCTTCATATATACAAGGTGGGTGGTTTAAAAATACATTAGTAAATTGGGTCAAAATGTGTTTGGTGTTTTTCTGACAAACATGACTTACACCGTCTCAACATTTTTTTATGATTGAAATGTTTGATAATCTATATAGCGACACAGACAAAGAAGGTGCCGTATTTTTAACTAAATTAATCAGAGACATTTGGAGGGTTATTATATATAAAACAATACGTTTGATTGACATTTATTAATTAACCTACCTGATGTACGATGCGTTTAAATATTGCCACGTAAGCAAATATTTGTTGGCCATAGTGCTTCACAGGGAAGGCCGCAAAAGTATTTCAAACTATTAAATCAGAGACTTTTTTATGTTAAAGACATCATACAATATTTGACAATTTTTTTAGTTGGATGCAGTAGCACACTGACAGCATTATATCTCCCACAATATTTCACGTCAACAAATTACCCACAAAACTACCCCAACAATGAGAATTGCTCGTGGACAATCGGGGCTGGAGTTGGCCAGCAGGTGGAGCTAACGATCTTGACGTTGACGACTGAATTATGTTGCGATTATGTTCAGGTAAGATGTTCCAAAAGTTTACTTTGTTAAAAATTATGTGAAATTAAACAAATGTTTTGTAGAAAAATTGAATTTTTAAAATAACTTGTTGGTAAATTTGATCGTTCTTTCATTCGATCGTTCTATTTAGATAAAATTGTCTAATGTTTGTAGGTATAACATAACTTTTAGACTCATAAAAGATTAATCTATGCCCAGGTGTTTGACGGAGACAACTCACTTGCAAGATTAAAAGGATCGGCATCAAACCAAGTATATGCCTCTACTTCAGGCCAACTTAGAGTTGTTTTCTTCTCAGATAGTAGTGTAACTCGATCTGGATTCCGTGCTTCTTATAAAATCGGTTGGTTCTGAGGTTTATATGAGTAAAAGGTTTATTTTAATTTTAATGTCCAATATGATATTTAACCGTGTATATATCGGTGATGTAACGGTAACGAACACTAATCCATATATTCACAGAAACGTGCGGCTTCAACAGGACTGCTACTGCCAGCCCTCAATATATCAGATCACCCAATTACCCTTCTAATTACCCAAACAATGTCGACTGTGAGTGGAATTTATATGGAGGCGGAAATCAAGTTGAATTGAGTTTCACTGGTGGTGTAACTGAAACCTGCTGTGATTATGTTGATGTAAGTTAATGGCAATTTGCGAAAATCTTGATGTGTCATATTTCGTATTAATCGTATGTAACGGGTTACTACTCCTTCGTCTCATTTGCATAGTTTAAATTATAAATTGCACCATGATGAATTACAAAAAAATCAAAATGCGAAATTAAAAGACAAGTCAAATTTACAATTACAACATATACACATTCTTACACAATCTACCGTTTTCCAATAATTTTCTTAAATTTAACCTTTTGGCAAAAAATTAGTCACACTCTGGGCATAAAGAAAAACATTACGTGAAGGCATAAAGCAAAAATGCAATCAATTTAACTTTTTTATGTACATTGTTAAATTTTGTGTAAATCGCGTATGAATTTATATGAAAATTGACCTTACAGAGTATTTAACTCTGATACCCACCCTTATAATCAATCGATTTTGTCTTATATATTTTTACTTATAGAAATTATTATAGTTAAATCTGAAATAAAAATATATCTTTTGTATTGCAGTATCCCTATTTACCCGGGAAAGTCGACAATGATAAAATATCTAGCCATTGGACACTCAGATCTAACGCAAATTGATAAGAAATTTACCCACAATTGATTCTTTAGTTCCATCGCCTTCCTTAGTTATAATTTTTAAATCACAATTTTCCAAGTTCACATCAAATATGTAGTCGGTTGTCTTTAAGACTCCGAGTCAGATTTCTTTAATTGAGTATAAAATGTTAAAGATTCTAGCATATTATATAAAAAAACTAATCAATTTTGTACTTACTTTGCGGGAAATCTCCTTCATTTGTATAAATATATTTTCATTAAAGATATAACAGCGGTGTCTTGTTCTCTATACATCATCTAATAGAAACGACAAAATCGACAGAAAAATTTAAGAATGGTAACCAACATAACCTAGATATGTAAAAATCCATTTTGCAGATATGTTTACATTGACATAATTTTATCTTTTTTAGGGAATATAGCGTTTAACATAATTGCCCAAATTTTAATTAATTATAGGCTACTAATAGTACACTTTAAAGGAAAAATATAATGTATTATGACGTAAGTACACTTCCCCAAAATATTAAAAAATGTAATCAATTTTCTAATTACTTGCAATTTCCATTTATTTTCGTCAAACGTATAACTGGAGTGTCGTTTTTCGTCCATCGTATAACTGGGGTGTCTTTTTTCATCAAACTAATAACTTCTCGTCTGCTCGAGATTGTCTAGAATGAGCTTTCACATCGAAATTATATTTTAAATATAGTAACTTAAATGACCTACGTGTCGAAGCTTAAAATTGAATGTTATATTCTGTTGCAATTTAACTTGTAAAAACAATTTACTTCGTTGTCGGCATTGGATTTCTAATTTCGTAATCACCAACCTAATTGTTCCAACTTAAAGTCAATTGTGTTCACTGTCGGTCCACTTAAAAAAGATGCCACGATGATAATTACTTTGGAAAATTTCTATATTGAAAGAATGTTTTTCATGAACGCATTACAGAGGTTGTATTGTTTGTCCAAAATGACCAAGTTTTAAAATTGGAATAATTTTTTTCTTTGACTTTTAACTTTACATAAATAAACTATTTTACTACATAGATAAAAAATCGGTTTGTTAACATGGGGGCCATCAGATCATGCTTGCAGAAACAAAAAATAACAATCAGGTTAAAAAATTTAGCAATAATAATGTCTAGTCTTGGACGTATCTAACGAGAATATTTACTTTTTAACTAAACATGGTAAATAAATTTAGTTTGTTAACATAGTAACCCATTCTTTCTTGTTGCAGAAATTTTACACAACGTATATAAAATATAGTGATTGTTTTTTAGAGGAACTCTGTGTACACTCTTCTTAGGAACTCTCTCTCTCTATATATATATACATACCAATAGATTTCAAACAAAATTTTAGTAGGCTATACTAAATTATGGGCATGTTTTAATATTTATACTTTTTAAGTATGATTGGCAATTCCTAAGATTAATTCTTTGACAGATATTCGATGGTACTAACAAGTTGGCAAGATTAAAAGGCAACTTTGCAGCTGTTTCCTATATCTCCACAACTGGTGCTTTGAGAGTAGTCTTTCACACTGATTCAAGTGTGGTCAGATCTGGTTTCAACGCTTCATTCGTACAAGGTGGGTGGTTTAGGCAGACGTTTAAAAAAGTTTTAAATGCTTATTATGGTAAGATTTTTTTAAGGAAGAAAAGTTATTTTATTTGGATTTTTTCTTAATGACCATCTAAAATAAGTTCAATTCACTCTTATTTTTGACCGAAAGAAGTTGCAGCATACTACAAGATTATCGAAGAGCGTACTTGATAATTAATAAGGGTAATTTATGGAAATCTAAGGAAACATTTTAGCTTAATTAACTATTAAAATCGTAAATTAACCTATTCAACCATTGTCCGGCGGCACCAAAAAATTACCCCTGGACAACTTTGCAGTTGGCTGTGGAAGCTTGCTTACTGCCACAAATACTTCACAATTTTTTTCATCGACCAATTACCCACAAAACTACCCCAACAACGAGAATTGCTCGTGGACAATCAATGCTGCAGTTGGCAAGCAGGTGGATCTAACCATCTTTACCTTAGTGACCGAAGCATGTTGTGATTATCTCGAGGTAAGAATTTGTTTTAATTTTAATCTAGTAAACAATATGATGGGATTCAAGGGGGTTAGCACACACAGACACGGGCAATCGTCAGATTACCATGTGCTCAGCATCGGGTTACCTGAGCTAAGGCATTGTGTTTTGTATTGATTCACACGTCCCTTTAATTTGATAGAACCAAATAATCCGCTGGGTTCGTGCAATGTCTATTAGATTGGTATTTCTCAATTATAATATTAACCCTAGTCTTAAACTGATCAACAGTGGTAACATTTTGCAACCTTCGGTTTATTTAACCCATCTACATCAACATTTAACAGAAGTCCATAGATATGGTGGTTTATTGCGCCGCCGAAAGAATGAAAGATCGATATTGGTTGCAAACTAGTCGTATGTGTCCTTGAGTAAAACACGTAATGGAAATCGCCTGCACCCAGTGAATTTTAAAGTCGGTATAATATATAACGCACTGCAATAGCTTTATTGACCTGGCGCTGGGTATGAGGTATTCTTGCGATTTGTTTTATAACCGTTGCAAGATTAAAAATAACTATTTCTAGAATAAGTATCTTAAAACTATTTGTTTGGGCAAATGTATCATTATGTTATAAAATTCTCCACCCCCAAGAACCACCAAAATATTAAGGTTAATAAAGTAACATCTGTGTCCAGGTATTTGATGGGCAGACCTCTGTCGCTCGATTGAAAGGATCAACGACCAACACACCCCGATACATCTCAACAACAGGACAATTTTAGGGTTGTTTTCATTTCAGATAGAAGTGTGACTCGATCTGGATTCAGAGCAGCGTTTATTGAGAGTAAGTATTTGACAATAAACTGTGGTAGGATTTTTATTTTACCCCTTGCATGCGTGGGTTTTTTTTGTAAATCAATATCTACTTGCTAATCGTCGGATGTTGTTATGCTCATAGTTAGGTTGGTAAAATGGGTGTGTTGTATAAGTGTTGACTTGTTGTTTCGTTGGACAGTAAATGCCTTTTTTGTCTTACCTAGTACGTAAATATAAGGATGGGGATCAAGCCATATACCTATATCATCTCTTTGAGAAAGTTTTGTTTAGTGGAAGAGTATACTTCTAAGTTGCTATCGAAAATTATATTTAATATTTGACCTTCTCTGTATGATGCCTTAAAAATTGTCTATATATATATATGACACTAGTTGGTTGAATAATAGGCACAAAATATTTGAAATTAAAAAAGTTATTAGCCCCTTTAATGATTTTCTCGCCATAATCTAAGCGAAACAAACCTCTTTATTGTTATTCATCTGATTTAAGACGGTTTTTAATTTTGTTCGTGTCATAAGAAAAATACTGTAAACGCCAAACCAATAATATCACTATATAAATTTGCAGCCGGTTGCAATAACTTTCTGAGAGCCAGCAACGTCCCACAATTTCTAACGTCAACCAATTACCCACAAAATTACCCCAACAATGAGAATTGCACCTGGACCATTGGTGCTGGAGTTGGCCAGCAGGTGGAGCTAACGATCTTGACTTTGTCAACTGAACTATGTTGCGATTATGTTCAGGTAAAAATGTGTTCTCGACTTTATCTATGATTGGTGATTATATCATTTTCTCTATTTTTTATTTTGAGATAAAGAAGAAATTTTGGCATAGAGAAAATAAAAGTAGTAAAATATGTTTTGAAAATTTGGAAGCAGAACACATGTAAAGAGCTAAATATGCGAAAAACGATTTAACTAAGTTTGATAAATTTAAAAAAGGTTTGTGCAAAAAAATATAAGATACATTATGTAGAATAATATGATGTATTCTTCTCTGATACAATTCTTTCAGAGCTTGCAGACTTAAAAGTCTATTATAATCCTTAATAATTTTATTTCCAGATATTTGATGGAGACAACTCCATTGCTAGGTTAAAAGGATCGGCATCAAATCAAGTATACGCCTCGACTTCAGGACAGCTTAGGGTTGTTTTCTTCTCAGATAGAAGTGTAACTCGATCTGGATTCAGAGCTTCATTCGTACGAAGTGGGTACTTATGGATAGGACCAAAAGAAATATGAGAAATACGAATAGTATAGGATATTCTTGTTTTTCCCCGAAAAACAAGGGGGTTAACACAAGGGAAATAGACAGATAACCTCGCGGTTACCAGTACTAGTGCAGTGTCTTGAGTTTTGATTCACACATTATTTTAATTAAGTAGAACCCGCGAACCTACTGGGTTATGCCAATATCATTAAGTTCCTTGTTGAAGGACACAACTAACTAACGTGTGGCCAGTTTCATATCTGCAACCCTTCGGCTGAAAGGTGACGCACTAACCCATCGGACTATTCTCTCGAATAGTGTGATGTACACAAGCATCGTTATAACACGGATAATATTGATTTACCTGGTCAGGTACTCTTGGAGAATCCTTCGTTGTGCATTTCCGTTATTCTGGTGTTTAGTCGTATATTTAAATTTACTGGATCTAGTTATCATCCTTAAAATGAGCCTCAAATGCGTTTCAGAAATTTAAAGAATAAATTTGGTGAACAAATTATAGTTTCGGAAACAAAAGTACGTGTTTATCACAAAATTATTTGTCGATCATGAGTGCCACACTACGAAAACGTTATGTTGTATTAAATCACATACAACCGCTTATTCTGTTAATTGCCCCAAAACAGCAAACACATTTGATTAATGGACAATCTTTTAGTTGGATGTATAAGCTCTCTGGCAGCCACCGATGTCCCACAATTTTTCACATCAACCGATTACCCACAAAACTACCCCAACAATGAGAATTGCACCTGGACTATCGGTGCTGAAGTTGGCCAGCAGGTGGAGCTAACGGTCCTGACTCTGACTACTGAAACATGTTGCGATTATGTTCAGGTAAAAATCTGTTATTGACTTTATCTATGATTAGTATATGTCGCCTCAAAGTTAAACGACTCAAACATAAATTACATTTCCAGATATTTGATGGAAACAATTCACTTGCAAGATTAAAAGGATCGGCATCAAATCAAATATACGTCTCGACTTCAGGACAACTTAGGGTTGTTTTCATTTCAGACAGTAGTGTAACTCGATCTGGATTCAGAGCTTCATTCGTGGGAAGTAAGTATAACTGTAAAGTATACTCATTTCATTACCATGTGCTGTTCAATGTCAGTAGTTATATAAACTTTCTTTAAATCCAAAGGATTTTAAACAACTTGATTTTTTGTCCTTATTCGTATGCTTATGACAAATATGCCTTTTGGAAGCACTTTGAAATGAAGTAATTGTCTCATATTTTGTCCAATAGTTTTACAAAGCAAACTGATATCTTATTACTTTGCAACTACTACTTTGTAAAAAACTCCAGTTATTTCCAAAGCACCTACAAATTTTAGAAATACGAATTAAACGATAAATGATAGTGTATAATGAATTAAAGTAAAAATATTAAATAATGAATACATCATTTTAACCAAAGAAAAACTCAAAAAATTAAAATACAGCGTTCCTACGGGTATAAAACAGTTGTACACTCAAATTTAACATAAATCAAGACTGAAAATACAAAATTAAATCTTTAACAATTTTCGGATAAAATCCTCAGAAACTTTACCCCGTTCATGCCAGTGGTAAATCTGTTAAACACCCCCCATAACAATATAAAAAAAAGGATCTATTGAGTTAAACCGTTTAGAAGTTTAAGTTAATATTTTACTTGGGTAATAATCGGACTATAATTAAAGTGCAAAATTTATTTTTTTAATTCGTGCTTTGAAAGTTTAAACAAGTTATATTTGGAAGTTCAAAATACCGTCGTTAATATTTATTTTAAGAATAAAACCTCCGAAAAATCACCCAACTGACTCCTTTAACTAACCTAGCCGACACGAGTCCCATGCATAAGTGTTTGTTTGCTATTGATGTAACACTATGGGCAAAAATAAAACGTTAGGTCTAAAAAATCAAAGACAACAGCATGTTATTTGTAGTTTGACCAGTTCGGATATTAGTGTTTATCCTTGTAAATTAGTACAATCGGTAAAAGTGTCGAAGGTCTTTAATCAGCCAAAGGGTTGTAGGATTAAGACCAGCGGTAGGTATTTATGTGCTTAGGCAAGTTGTGATTCCATTTAGCAGTAGCCGAAATCTTAGCTGGCATCGCCCCAACTCAATGGATAAATTACTAAAAATAAAGGAACTTATTATTTATATACGACACACTACATTTTAGCTGGCTGTGGTCAATCCCTGACAGCTACCAACCTCCCACAATATTTCACATCAACCAATTACCCACAAAACTACCCCAACAATGAGAATTGCTCCTGGACAATCGGTGCTGGAGTTGGCCAGCAGGTGGAGCTAACGATAATCACTTTGACAACTGAATCATGTTGCGATTATGTTCAGGTAAGAATGTGTTCTCGAGATTAACTATGATTGGTCAATTTTCTCAACTTTACTTTTAAGTTTCATATGGAAATATAAAACCACCCGACGTTTTGACAAATTTAGGATTCTTGCATACGAATTTTTAATACTCCAAAAATTATTATTTTTCAATTAACTAACAACAAATAATTTTATAAAATAAAGATAAAAAAATACCAAAAGGTTGAAAATGTACTTAGGCAGATAAATGTAAATTCTAAACCAAGGATAATCTGTTTCTAGGTGTTTGATGAAAACAATTCAATTGCAAGACTAAAAGGCTCGGCCTCAAATCAAGTATACTCCTCGACTTCAGGACAGCTTAGGGTTGTTTTCTTCTCAGATAGAAGTATAACTCGATCTGGATTCCGTGCTTCTTATAAAATCGGTTAGTTCTAGGGTTTATAGGAGTAAAATGTTGATTTAAATTTAAATTTTGAATATGATATATTGGTTGGTGATCGGCAAATACGTCCGTAATGGGGATGTTGGATTGCAGCAAGTTTAAATATTATTTTAAACATTGAGAGTTCTATTTGTATCCACTGCATTCATGCGGCGATGGCAAAGTGTCTTTTTCGACAGACACATTTAGTTCGGAGAATGGTCGTGGTGATAATCGAATCCACAACCTTTTGGTGAAATTCTAGTCGGGCACAGGGAAATATGATTCTCTGAGTTTAAATCCATACTTAACAAAGTGGGTGTGCTGGATTGGAATTCGGACCAGCGTTAGGAGATAGTTAGTTTAGGTAAAATCCGCAGCAAGAAACATGTTGCAACATTTGACACCTCTTGTATATTGACGTATTTAAACTATCCTTATTTAAAGGAATTAAATATAAAACAAAACGAATCCTTCTACCCGCAGAATCATGCGGCTTTAACAGGACTGCTACTGTCAGCCCTCAATACATCACATCACCCGATTTCCCTTCTAATTACCCGAATAATGTCGATTGTGAGTGGAATTTGTTCGGAGTTGGCGGAAATCAAGTGGAATTGAGTTTTACTGGTGGTGTAACTGAAACCTGCTGTGATTACGTTGATGTGAGTTGATCGATTTCAAATGTTCAGTACAATTGCAGACTACGAGTTTTACAAGTGTTTCGTTATATAGACGCATGGTTTGTTTATGTAGAAAAGTACACTTTAATAAATAAATATATTTATCATTTTATTTATTTAAATATCGATCTAAGGTGAAATATTAGTAGCCACTTTTAATATTAAATTCTTCCACAGATATTTGATGGTAGTAACAAGTTGGCAAGATTAAAAGGTAACTTTGCAGCTGTTACCTATATCTCTACAACTGGTGCTTTGAGAGTAGTCTTCCATACCGATAGAAGTGTGGTCAGATCTGGATTCAACGCTTCATATATACAAGGTGGGTGGTTTAAAAATCCGTAATTTTTGTTTTTGCAATTGTTTACATAACCATGATCGTGTCAAGAGTTTGTAATCTATTCATGTAATATCAAGCGGGGGTGGAGAAAGTACGTACACCAACTAACCAAACCGTAAACATAGGCTAATTTAATTAACTTTTCCGATAGTCAAACATATTCGAACTGAATATAGGGACTTATTATTTATAAACAAAACACTATATTTTAGCTGTGTTAACGGCGGTTACGTTATAAATTCACGTTTGCCTTAATGAAAAGATCACCTTTTTTATTGCCCGGGATAAAGAATGAGTTTGATTATTGCATTTCTTTTAACTCTGAAACCAAACACATCTTACCACTGGAATCCATTACAGCTGGCTGTGGTCAAGCGCTAACAGCTACCAACCTCCCACAATATTTCACATCAACCAATTACCCACAAAACTACCCCAACAATGAGAATTGCTCCTGGACAATTGGTGCTGGAGTTGGCCAGCAGGTGGAGCTAACGATAATCACTTTGACAACTGAATCATGTTGCGATTATGTTCAGGTAAAAATGTGTTCTCGAGTTTACCTATGATTGGTCAATTTTCTCACCTTCACTTTTATGTTCCATATGGAAATATAAAACCACCCGACGTTTTGACAAATTTAGGAATCTTGCATAAAAATTTTTAATACTCCAAAGAATATTATTTTTCAATTAACTAACAACAAATAATTTTATAAAATAAAGATAAAAAAATCCCAAGAGGTTGGAAATGTACTTAGGCAGATATATGTAAATTCTAAACCAAGGATAATCTCTTTGTAGGTGTTTGATGGAAACAATTCACTTGCAAGACTAAAAGGCTCGGCATCAAATCAAATATACTCCTCGACTTCAGGACAACTTAGGGTTGTTTTCTTCTCAGATAGAAGTGTAACTCGAGCTGGATTCAGAGCTTCATATAAAATCGGTTGGTTCTGTAGGGTTTATAGGAGTAAAATGTTGATTTAAATTTAAAATTTAAATATGATATATTGGTTGGTGATCGGCAAATACGTCCTTAATGGGGATGTCAGATTGCAGCAAGTTTAAATATTATTTTAATCATTGAGAGTTCTATTTGTATCCACTGCAATCATGCGGCGATTGTAAAGTGTCTTTGCCGACAGACACATTTAGTTCGAAGAATGATCGTGGTTATAATCGAATCCACAACCTTTTGGTCAAATTCTAGTCGGGCACAGGGAAATATGATTCTCTGAGTTTAAATCCATACTTAACAAAGTGGGTGTGCTGGATTGGAATTCGGACCCGCGTTAGGAGATAGTTAGTTTAGGTAAAATCCGCAGCAAGAATCATGTGGCAACATTTGACACCTTTTGTATATTGATGTATTTAAATTACCCAAAGCAATTAAATATCAAACAAAACGAATCCTCCTACCCGCAGAATCATGCGGCTTTAACAGGACTGCTACTGTCAGTCCTCAATACATCACATCACCCGATTTCCCTTCTAATTACCCGAATAATGTCGACTGTGAGTGGAATTTGCTCGGAGTTGGCGGGAAGCAAGTGGAATTGAGTTTCAATGGTGGTGTAACTGAAACCTGCTGTGATTATGTTGATGTAAGATGATCGATTTCAAATGTTCGGTACAATTGCTGACAACACGTTTTACGATTTTTGGTGATGTATTAAGCCTGATATGTTATGTATAGAAGTAAACTTAAATATATATATATCCTTTTCTTTATTTATTTAAATATCGATCTAAGGTGGAATTTTAGTAGCCACTTTTAATATTAAATTCCTCCACAGATATTTGATGGTAGTAACAAGTTGGCAAGATTAAAAGGCACCTTTTCAGCTGTTTCCTATATCTCCACAACTGGTGGTTTAAGAGTAGTCTTTCACACTGATTCTAGTGTAACCAGATCTGGTTTTAATGCTTCATTCGTAGAGGGTAGGTGGTTTAACAATCCGTAATTGTTGTTTTTGCAATTGTTTACATGAACATGGTCGTGTCAAGACTGTTATTTATGCATGTAATACCGAACGGGGGTGGAGGAAGTAAGTGCACCAATTAAATAAATTGTAGACATATGTAACTTTTCCGATAGTCAAAACATTATCGCACTGAATAACTTTTCAGCTGGCTGTAGTCAAAGCCTGACAGCTACCAACCTTCCACAAATTTTCAATTCAACCAATTACCCACAAAACTACCCCAACAATGAGAATTGCTCCTGGACTATCGGGGCTGGAGTTGGCCAGCAGGTGGAGCTAACAATAATCACTTTGTCAACTGAACTATGTTGCGATTATGTTCAGGTAAGAATAGTTTTTAAATTTTTTCTATGATTGGAAATTATTTTTATTCACAGTTTTTTTTATCACATATAAACAATACTTGTTCAGTTATTCCAACAATACATACCTGTTCTAACATTAAAATACTTAATAGAAAAAAACAACAATTATTCTAAAGCTGATGTATATAAAATTCTAAACCAAGGATAATCTGTTTCTAGGTGTTTGATGGAAACAATTCAATTGCAAGACTAAAAGGCTCGGCATCAAATCAAGTATACGCCTCGACTTCAGGACAACTTAGGGTTGTTTTCATTTCAGATAGAAGTGTAACTCGATCTGGATTCAGAGCTTCATATAAAATCGGTTGGTTCTGGGGTTTATATGAGTAAACTGATATGCCAATTTACCATGTTTATATACCTTAAGCACTTATGTCATAGTCTAAATTTACACTAATAACAGTAAAAAAGTGGGTATGCTGGTTTTGAATTTAGACCAGTGTTGGAGAATTTTTATTTATGTTTGTCTCTGGAGTGAGAATTATACTTGTTGCCACATGCATCTTCTTCTGTATATTAAGTTATTCAAATTGACTTAGCAATTAAATATCAAACATAATAAACCAACTTACCCACAGAACTCTGCGGCTTTAACAGAACTGCCGCTCTCATCCCTCAGTATCTCACAACACCCCAATTACCCTTCTAATTACCCAAATAATGTCGACTGTGAGTGGAATTTGTTTGGAGTTGGCGGAAAGCAAGTGGAATTAAGTTTCACTGGTGGTGTAACTGAAACCTGCTGTGATTATGTTGATGTAAGTTGATGGAGCCTAATTTCTCGGTGTTTTTGTTCGCTATAATCAACGTACAAAGTATGTTACAATTGTTATGTACTAAGTAACGTGTTTTTTATAAACGCAAAAATAAATCTATTATCCTTTTATATATTGAAATATCGGTCTAAAATTAATTATTATTAGCCACTTTTAATATTAAGTTCTTCCACAGATATTCGATGGTAGTAACAAGTTGGCAAGATTAAAAGGCACCTTTGCAGCTGTTTCCTATATCTCCACAACTGGTGCTTTGAGAGTAGTCTTTCACACTGATTCAAGTGTGGTAAGATCTGGATTCAACGCTTCATTCGTTCAAGGTGAGTGATTTAAAAATATAACATATTTAGAATGGAAAGGGTTTTAAACACTCCCATAAAAGATTGTTCAACCTTTAAATATCATTGAGTATGATGCAGGGAAAGCTCAGAAAGCACTTCAGCTTAATAATTTATTGAAACGTACTTGTTATAATATATTCCCACCACAAATATTAGACTCTTTAAAACACTACTTTTATAGCTCCTTGTGCAAGCATGCTTACCACCACAAATACTTTACAATACTTCACGTCAACAAACTACCCACAAAACTACCCCAACAACGAGAATTGCTCCTGGACAATCGATGCTACAGTTGGCAAGCAGGTGGAGCTAACGATCTTGACTTTGACGACCGAAGTATGCTGCGATTATGTGGAGGTGAGATTCTGTTTTTAATCTGGGATTGGTGTTATTTAAATTATTATTTTAAACCCGAACGTTAATTTATATTTAATGGATTAGTATTGATAAAATTTGTTCATCTTTTAATTGTTTTAACACGCAAAGGTACAACGGAATAACAATGCGTCTCTTTTTACCTGAAAGGTTGTACGACTAGTATATTTAGGTTGTACTAAAATTGGAAGAACGTTGTAACATGCTAACCATTGCGATAGTGTTGGTAAACCAAAGATAAGCACAAGGTGATCTGATGATTGCCCGTGTAATAACACCCATTGGATTTTCACATTCATGACGATAAATACTAAACATTCTGCCTTGACAAATAGCCTTAGCTAATAGATAGACAACTTATGTTATAGAATTCTCTAGCTTCAAGAACCACCAAAATATTAAGGTTAATAAAGTAACATCTGTGTCCAGGTATTTGATGGGCAGACCTCTGTCGCTCGATTGAAAGGATCAACGACCAACACACCCCGATACATCTCAACAACAGGACAATTTAGGGTTGTTTTCATTTCAGATAGAAGTGTGACTCGATCTGGTTTCCGTGCATCGTATATTGAGAGTGAGTTTTTTAATATCCCCATTTTATATTATCCTAAAAAATACATTCTATTGATATTTTGTTGTTTAATATTCGTTATTTACGCGTAATCGTCGATGCCCCTTAAGTAGTTTCTGTCTGAATAAGACATTGGTGATGACTGGCACAATACATTTGCCAAAAAAAAATGAATAAAGACACATTAGACATGTTATCAAAAAAACTGATTGACTTGATTTATTTTTTAAGTCCTTAGTTGCTATACATTAGGGTAGATGGTTTTCTAGTTTTGGTATTTTTCCCTTGATCAAATCTAATTACTAGTTTAATTTATTGCTTGCATTTAAACATCAACAAATTTTACCTCCAAAATTGTATAACTTTATAGCTGCCTGTGGAAACACCTTAACAGCTACCAATGTCCCACAATTTTTCACATCAACCAATTATCCACAAAACTACCTCAACAATGAGAATTGCACCTGGAACATTGGTGCTGGAGTTGGCCAGCAGGTGGAGCTAACGATAATCACTTTGACAACTGAATCATGTTGCGATTATGTTCAGGTAAGAATGTGTTCTTGGCTTGTTTTGTGTTTTTGACGTACATATTTTATCTCGATAAATATTAAATATAGAAAATCCTAAATTTTAAATTCGATACAAGAAAAGCTCATGTCGTTATACAAAACTGATATGTTTAAAATTCTCACATAAAGATAACATATATCCAGGTGTTTGATGGAGACAAATCTCTTGCAAGACTAAAAGGCTCGGCATCAAATCAAATATACTCCTCGACTTCAGGACAACTTAGGGTTGTTTTCTTCTCAGATAGAAGTATAACTCGATCTGGATTCCGTGCTTCTTATAAAATCGGTTAGATATTGCTAATTTTAATGTAATAATTTTAAATTTAGACAATATTTAAAAAAAACGATTAACATTAAAAAGGTGCATACTGTTTTTTTTCTTCTTTTGTTTCGGACTACTCTCCGAAACTGTTGTCTTCACATTCAGACATTATGGTTTTTATAACCTGGGTGTAATATTCCACCAAAATGTTATTCCATTTTCTAACGTCCAAAATGATTTCTAGCAAGACGTTTTAAACCAAAGTAGTTTAATGCACTCGAGTTCGGTTACATTGCTTCTTTCTCTATCAAGTGGTACATCATCAGCCATAATGGTCACATCGAAGGCCAATTTATAATTTTGTTCACACAATATAAAGCTCCGTCGGACACAATATAAGCATGTAATAATGAATTTGTTTACAAACTAGTTTCTACAATGGTACAGTGTGGAGACGTACTCGTGTCGAATACCAATTAGTGCATTGTTGGAAATTACTTTTTGAGAAACCCTAAATATTATTGTCGACATAGAGGCATTTTTTAGGATTGCTTGAAACATTCAAAATGTATAACTGCTGATATTTATATAACTTAATTTGAAGTAACTGTTAAATATATTAACGACGCAAATTTCTTTTACAGCATAAAATTCAAATAAAGAAGCAACCCCAAGCAAACAAATAGTACATATTTTGCTTTGCTAACTATATATTGCTTCATTAAGTGCACCGGTTGGCATCAAGGGTTCAACAACAAAGAATCCATAGAAAATCGCATTGGTATTTTTATTGTTACAAATATAATCAACTGCATTTAAACGATTGTGTTTATTCTTATGAAGTGCGGAGGTTAATATAATCTTGGGCGAAACGAATTCAAGAGATGAGAAATAGCAGTTATCATACAACGCTCGGCCTAATATGTTTATTTAAATACCTCGGCGGATTTGGCAGTCCGGTTGTTAGTTAGGCGGTTAGGTGTTTGAAATCATCCACTTAACTTAGGTAAACTAATAAATCTCTCGCTCTATTTCTATTATAAATAAACAAAAAATATATACTATAAAATATATAGATCGTTCGTGTACAGGTCAGGTTAGTCTTTTGGTTTCACGTCATTTTAATGTCACACATGGCTGTTATAAACTACCTCGAAATCTAAAGTCAAAGTTGTTACCTTAAGTAATACGAACAGTTGAACCTCGGTCGGGTCGAACGCAATGGATAGAAGTTGTGTTTATAATGTGTTCACATTATAAAAAACGCTGTGGTTCAATGGCAGTATTCACGACAAATAGTACAATTTGGCCCAGCGTCACCATTTTAACTCCTATTATTGATTACCCTTAACCGGTAACGTAAACACGTGAGTTTTAAAAAATCTGCTAATGTGAACAGGTTTTTTTATATCAAAAAAGGATAATGTAAAGTTAAAACAATAATATTATTATACCTTCAAAACTGTGATCTCGAATAATTAGGATATAATCACGCTCAAAATATTTAGAAGTCCATGTTCATTTTTAATCATTTACCGCCATTGCCAATACAAGTATAAGAATGAATAAAGTAACGTTTTATACGATTACAATCAGTATACACACATCTTGTAGGATGTAATCAGAGTATATTATGGAGGTAACATAATAGTTTGTGTTTTTACTGAAATACTTAACGAAAAAAATGAAAACAGCCAGTAAGTATCAGTTAAACCTTTAACCAAGAAAATCTTCTATTTATATTTTAATTAATTCGCACAAACACTTTAGTAAACATTAACTATTTACAAAATTTGATAAATACCACAAAAAAATCACATTTTGTTTCTGCTGGACTTATTTAGTTTGGGTTCCTTTTCATAAAGGAGAAACAGTTCGTCCGTTTTATGTTTCGTCAAACGTTTTGACATGGGTGACTTGTCCTTTCAAAGTCACCAAAAAAAGCCTTAAAATTGTAAAAATCCATTAGATGTTTGCTACGCTTGAACGACTGGTCCAATTTTAATCAGATTTGGTGAAATGTAATAAAACTAACCACTGATTAAACAATTGGAAGAAATAAAAAAAATACCTAGGGAAATTCCCTAAAAATAAGATTATGTTTTCAAATCATGATTGTGACAGGCATGCAATGTCTGCTCGACATCTACCAATAGGAGTAATAGAATTCCAATAAAAATTGTGATTTGTTAGACAATATGGTTAGGATATGCAGAATGTAAAATTTTGGGTGAAAAAATCAGGGAAATTCCCCTGGAACTTTAAAAACCAATTAAACGGCTGCTCCAATTTGAATCAGATTTAGTTGAACACTTAAAAGAAATAAAAAATACCTTGAAAAATATCATAAAAAAAAAGATTTTGTTCCCAAATAATAATTCTGACAGGATTCCCCGAAGCCATGAAAAACTAAATCGGGCTGTTTTGGGAATTTAGCTTTATTTCACTACAGCGCTGAAAACGAAGCTTTAATTTAAAATATTGGTATTGAAATGTTCGTAAATCTAACACGATTGTTTTATTTAACTACACACGGAAAAAAAGTTTGGTTTGATCACTATGGGATCCATGCGTTTATGCTTGCAGAAACAAACAACATACTCGGTGTATAAGTTACAAATTGTGGTTACAAGGGGACCTTGTAGCATGATATATAGGAAACAAAATGTGCTTTACAAATAGTGGTGGGTAAAAACGTGGTTGACATTCTTTAGTATATATTTGTTTTAATTTACGTCTAAAATATTTTTTGTTTAATGTCGTTTTTTTTGCGTTTGGAGTTTACCCACTCTCACGTGTTATTACTCGTTACGTAATTATCATCTTGTACGGGCCTTTGTATTTCCGCAGTTTAAATCGTTAACATAGTTTTTTCACTTAATCTCCCACAGTTAGTAAATCGCACAGATGTGAAACGCCCTATACATTCTAAAAATTTGAATAGAAAATGAACGTACCTCACACTACCTAACTTGCGTCATCTGTATAATGCTTTAAGTAACCTAACTGTATATTGAATGAGACGTAGAATACAACTGAACTGAATCAAGAATTAGACTTCGAGTTTGAGATAAAGACTTTACAAATCGTGGCTACTATAACAAGCAGTAGAGGTTCTGTGGAAAGTGCAATTACAGACGTTTCGCTGCGCACCCAGGGAGTGAACGTTAGGCAGCCGACGAAAGCAAGCTCTGACCAAGCTCCAGAAAATAGCATTCAGCATCGAAAAGTGCGAGCTTACAAAAAACGACATAACTTTCCAAATCCTTATAAGGGAAAGACATTTAGCTAAACAGTGTAAAGTTACCACTATTTGTGATACATACTTATACTTTACGCCTGTAAAAACAGAATGGTGTTGGTTACAGAATAAACTAATTGAATTTGTAAACCCGTGAAGAAAACTATACACTGGAGCCTTCGATCTGTCCGGCCCGTTGGTCTAACGGTTAAGTGAGTCGCCTTTTAATCGAAAGGTTGCAGGTGCGAAACTGGTCGCTAGCTAATCGGTTGTGTTCTTGGGCTAGGCACTTAACGGACATTTCCTGAATCCAGCGGATTAGTAGGTTCTACCAAATTAAAGGAACGTGTCTATCATATGCAACACACTGCAATAGCTAAGGTAACCCGACGGTGGGCGCGAGGTGATCTGACGATTGCCCGTGTGTTAACCCCCTTGGTTTTCCCATTCACCGGGATAAAGTTGAATATCCTATCCTATTCTATCTGAAGACATTCAGGTGTTTGCCGCTTTTAATCTTTTATATAATCCATGAGGTATTAGTGCGTGGCCGAGCGGTCTAGAGCGCTGGTTTTACGGCACCAGTCATTTCGATGGCGTGGGTTCGAATCCCACCAAAAATCAACATAAAATTTGTATTGAAACTATTAAATAAATTAACAGAATTGAGAAAAAATGTTGCAAAAACGAAGAAGGTATATTTAACAATTATATGCTTTTCATCATTTTGTAAAGTCTCTTCATATTTAACTTCGTAAAACTAACAATTAAATCGGTTTCGATTGGCAACAATGGCATATTAGAGTTTATGGCATATTAGAGAGATATAATAATAGCTGTATATTATTTTTTTACAAAGATTTTCAATAGGTGTACCGAGTCGCGTTTGATAGGATGTTAAACATATCTACTGGGTGTGGGGTTCGAACCCACGCGGACACTTGTCCATTGGAACTTAAGTCCAACGCTGTAACCACTCGGCCAACCCAGTCCACGCTTTAAGCACTACTTAACATTTTGTGGTGAGTCTAAAGAAACCAAAGTAGATATATTTAACCAATATAAATTAATGCTTTCTTTAATACACAGGCAGAACCACGTTTTGACGGAAACTGCATCCAAAGTTTTTTATATCAAGCTATATTAAGATAGTCTGTTTTGTTAAAAGGAAAGAAAGTTAATTGGTAAGGTTTTCGTTTTAATTAACAATCTATTGAAATTAATACAATCCAAATTCTGCTAAATGAAACTGTTATAGATATTGCAATTTTATTTACATTAAAAATTTTGCATTGGCCGGGAATCGAACCCGGGCCCCCCGCGTGGCAGGCGAGGATTCTACCACTGAACCACCAATGCCCTTGTTAAACTATTTTGAAACTTAAAGTTTTGTTACAAATTAGACGATATCCATCTCGTGTTTTGAAACTGCCTTTACTCTTTTATGATAACGTCGATTATTTCCGTTCGGTAGCATGGCCGAGCGGTCTAAGGCGCTGGTTTAAGGCACCAGTCATTTCGATGGCGTGGGTTCGAATCCCACTGCTGCCAAATCTTTTTTGTATTAAATTTTAATATCTGAATTAAGAAACATTTCGGTATTTTCCTTCTTTCAGTATTAATTAAAATAAAGAGTTTCAAATCAACTGGCTTTAAGGGAAGAAATGGATCTACGAAATTATTAGAACTGCAGACAATAACCAAACAAAATAGAATGATATTTACGTTTAGATATTAATAAATAAAGGGATTTAACGTTCAAATCCCTCTTTAAATAAACCTAAAAATATAATTTGTAAAGCTGAACTAGTTTTGTAACACTTGTCGGGATACGATGTGCATGATTTTATTTATTTATTTTTCGATTATTTTTCCATCTGACCGAGAGTTCTTCACCGGGAACGTCCGTCTTTCTTAGCCCAAATATTAAACTTACGAATTAATTATTTTGGACTAAAAGAAACCTTGGGTAACCAATCAATACAACTGTTACTCTAAAATGTTCTTTTTCGGTGGTGGTAGCGTGGCCGAGCGGTCTAAGGCGCTGGTTTTAGGCACCAGTCATTTCGATGGCGTGGGTCTCGACATGCCACCGCATGCCATACTATTTACCAGTTCTCAACCCAATTAGCAATATTTTTACTTTCCGCATATCGGAAAAATCAACATAAAACTTGTATTTAAACCATTGAATAAGTTAACAATATTAAGAAAAAATGTTGAAAAAACGAAGAAGGTAGAGGATAATTCTCAGTAGTTTATTAAACTAAATGAACAATATTTAATGAATACATGCTTTTTATCATTTTGTAAAGTTTCTTCTTCTTTAACTTCGTAAAACTAGCGCTTGAATCGGTTTCGATTGGCAAAAACATGGTATTATGGCATCTTAGAGGGATTCGATAATAGCTGTATATTATATTTTTACAAAGATTTTCATAAGGTGCAACGAATCGCGTTTGATAGGATGTTAAATATAACTACTGGGTGTGGGGTTCGAACCCACGCGGACACTTGTCTATTGGAACTTAAGTCCAACGCCTTAACCACTCGGCCAACCCAGTCCACGCTTTAAGCGCTATTAACATTTTGTGGTGAGTCTAAAGAAACCAAAGTATATATATTTAACCAATATAAATTAATGCTTTCTTTAATACACCGACAGAACTACGTTTTGACGGAATCTGCATCCAACGTTTTTTTTTATATCAAGCTATATTAAGATAGTCCGTTTTGTTAAAAGGAAAGAAAGTTAATTGGTAAGGTTTTCGTTTTAATTAACAATCTATTGAAATTAACACAATCCAAATTCTGCTAAATGAAACTGTTATAGATATTGCAATTTTATTTACATTAAAAATTTTGCGCAATTTTATTTACATTAAAAATTTTGCATTGGCCGGGAATCGAACCCGGGCCCCCCGCGTGGCAGGCGAGGATTCTACCACTGAACCACCAATGCTACCACTGAACCACCTTGTTAAACTATTTTGAAACTTAAAGTTTTGTTACAAATTAGACGATATCCGTCTAGTGTTTTTAAACTGCCTTTAATCTTTTCTGATAACGTCGTTAATTTCCGTTCGGTAGCATGGCCGAGAGGTCTAAGGCGCTGGTTTAAGGCACCAGTAATTTCGATGGCGTGGGTTCGAATCCCACTGCTGCCAAATCTTCTTTGTATTAAATTTTAATATCTCAATTAAGAAACATTTCGGTATTTTCCTTCTGTCAGTATTAATTAAAATAAAGAGTTTCAAATCATCTGGCTTTAAGGGAAGAAATGGATCTACGAAATTATTAGAACTGCAGATAATAACCAAACAAAATAGAATGATATTTACGTTTACATATTAATAATTAAAGAGATTTAACGTTCAAATCCCTCTTTAAATAAACCTAAAAATATAATTTGTAAAGCTGAACTAGTTTTGTAACACTTGTCGGGATGCGATGTTTCATGATTTTATTTATTTATTTTTCGATTATTTTTCCATCTGACCGAGAGTTCTTCACCGGTAACGTCCGTTTTCTTAGCCCAAATATTAAACTTACGAATTAATTATTTCGGACTAAAAGAAACCTGTGGTAACCATTCAATACAGCTGTTACTCTAAAATGTTCTTTTTCGCTGGAGGTAGCGTGGCCGAGCGGTCTAAGGCGCTGGTTTTAGGCACCATTCATTTCGATGACGTGGGTTCAAATCCCACCGCTGCTATACTATTTACCAGTTCTCAACCCAATTAGCAATATTTTACTTCAGCATTAGGAAAAATCAACATAAAACTTGTATTTAAACCATTGAATAAGTTAACAATATTAAGAAAAAATGTTGCAAAAACGAAGAAGGTAGAGGATAATTCTCAGTAGTTTATTAAACTAATTAAACAATATTTAATAATTACATGCTTTTTATCATTTTGTAAAGTTTCTTCTTCTTTAACTTCGTAAAACTAGCGATTGAATCGGTTTCGATTGGCAAAAACATGGTATTATGGCATCTTAGAGGGATTCGATAATAGCTGTATATTATATTTTTACAAAGATTTTCATAAGGTGCAACGAATCGCGTTTGATAGGATGTTAAATATAACTACTGGGTGTGGGGTTCGAACCCACGCGGACACTTGTCCATTGGAACTTAAGTCCAACGCCTTAACCACTCGGCCAACCCAGTCCACGCTTTAAGCGTTATTAACATTTTGTGGTGAGTCTAAAGAAACCAAAGTATATATATTTAACCAATATAAATTAATGCATTCATTAATACACAGAAAGAACCACGTTTTGACGGAATCTGCATCCAACGTTTTTTTTATATCAAGCTATATTAAGATAGTCCGTTTTGTTAAAAGGAAAGAAAGTTAATTGGTAAGGTTTTCGTTTTAATTAACAATCTATTGAAATTAAAACAATCCAAATTCTGCTAAATGAAACTGTTATATAGATATTGCAATTTTATTTACATTAAAAATTTTGCATTGGCCGGGAATCGAACCCGGGCCCCCCGCGTGGCAGGCGAGGATTCTACCACTGAACCACCAATGCCCTTGTTAAAATATAGTTTTGTTACAAATTAGACGATATCCGTCTCGTGTTTTGAAACTGCCTTTACTCTTTTATGATAACGTCGATAATTTCCGTTCGGTAGCATGGCCGAGCGGTCTAAGGCGCTGGTTTAAGGCACCAGTCATTTCGATGGCGTGGGTTCGAATCCCGCTGCTGCCAAATCTTTTTTGTATTAAATTTTAATATCTTAATTGAGAAACATTTCGGTATTTTCCTTCTGTCAGTATTAATTAAAATAAAGAGTTTCAAATCAACTGGCTTTAAGGGAAGAAATGGATCTACGAAATTATTAGAACTGCAGACAATAACCAAACAAAATAGAATGATATTTACGTTTACATATTAATAAATAAAGGGATTTAACGTTCAAATCCCTCTTTAAATAGACCTAAAAATATAATTTGTAAAGCTGAACTAGTTTTGTAACACTTGTTGGGTATAGTGTGCATGATTTTATTTATTTATTTTTCGATTATTTTTCCATCTGACCGAGAGGTCTTAACCGGTAACGTCCGTTTTTCTTAGCCCAAATATTAAACTTACAAATTAATTATTTTGGACTAAAAGAAACCTGTGGTAACCAATCAATACAGCTGTTACTCTAAAATGTTCTTTTTCGCTGGAGGTAGCGTGGCCGAGCGGTCTAAGGCGCTGGTTTTAGGCACCAGTCATTTCGATGGCGTGGGTTCGAATCCCACCGCTGCCGTACTATTTACCAGTTCTCTACTAACTTAGCAATATTTTACTTCAGCATTCGGGAAAATCAACATAAAACTTGTATTTAAACCATTGAATAAGTTAACAATATTAAGAAAAAAATTTGCAAAAACGAAGAAGGTAGAGGATAATTCTCAGTAGTTTATTAAACTAAATGAACACTATTTAATCATTACATGCTTTTTATCATTTTGTATAGTTTCCTCTTCTTTAACTTCGTAAAACTAGCGATTGAATCGGTTTCGATTGGCAAAAACATGGTATTATGGCATCTTAGAGGGATTCGATAATAGCTGTATATTATATTTTTACAAAGGATTTTCATAAGGTGCAACGAATCGCGTTTGATTGGATGTTAAATATAACTACTGGGTGTGGGGTTCGAACCCACGCGGACACTTGTCCATTGGAACTTAAGTCCAACGCCTTAACCACTCGGCCAACCCAGTCCACGCTTTAAGCGTTATTAACATTTTGTGGTGAGTCTAAAGAAACCAAAGTATATATATTTAACCAATATAAATTAATGCTTTCATTAATACACAGAAAGAACCACGTTTTGACGGAATCTGCATCCAACGTTTTTTTTATATCAAGCTATATTAAGATAGTCCGTTTTGTTAAAAGGAAAGAAAGTTAATTGGTAAGGTTTTCGTTTTAATTAACAATCTATTGAAATTAAAACAATCCAAATTCTGCTAAATGAAACTGCTATAGATATTGCAATTTTATTTACATTAAAAATTTTGCATTGGCCGGGAATCGAACCCGGGCCCCCCGCGTGGCAGGCGAGGATTCTACCACTGAACCACCAATGCCCTTGTTAAACTATTTTGAAACTTAAAGTTTTGTTACCAATTAGACGATATCCGTCTCGTGTTTTGAAACTGCCTTTACTCTTTTATGATAACGTCGATAATTTCCGTTCGGTAGCATGGCCGAGCGGTCTAAGGCGCTGGTTTAAGGCACCAGTCATTTCGATGGCGTGGGTTCGAATCCCGCTGCTGCCAAATCTTTTTTGTATTAAATTTTAATATCTTAATTGAGAAACATTTCGGTATTTTCCTTCTGTCAGTATTAATTAAAATAAAGAGTTTCAAATCAACTGGCTTTAAGGGAAGAAATGGATCTACGAAATTATTAGAACTGCAGACAATAACCAAACAAAATAGAATGATATTTACGTTTACATATTAATAAATAAAGGGATTTAACGTTCAAATCCCTCTTTAAATAGACCTAAAAATATAATTTGTAAAGCTGAACTAGTTTTGTAACACTTGTTGGGTATAATGTGCATGATTTTATTTATTTATTTTTCGATTATTTTTCCATCTGACCGAGAGGTCTTAACCGGTAACGTCCGTTTTTCTTAGCCCAAATATTAAACTTACAATTTAATTATTTTGGACTAAAAGAAACCCTGTGGTAACCAATCAATACAGCTGTTACTCTAAAATGTTCTTTTTCGCTGGAGGTAGCGTGGCCGAGCGGACTAAGGCGCTGGTTTTAGGCACCAGTCATTTCGATGGCGTGGGTTCGAATCCCACCGCTGTCATACTATTTACCAGTTCTCTACTAACTTAGCAATATTTTACTTCAGCATTCGGGAAAATCAACATAAAACTTGTATTTAAACCATTGAATAAGTTAACAATATTAAGAAAAAAATTTGCAAAAACGAAGAAGGTAGAGGATAATTCTCAGTAGTTTATTAAACTAAATGAACAATATTTAATCATTACATGCTTTTTATCATTTTGTATAGTTTCTTCTTCTTTAACTTCGTAAAACTAGCGATTGAATCGGTTTCGATTGGCAAAAACATGGTATTACGGCATCTTAGAGGGATTCGATAATAGCTGTATATTATATTTTTACAAAGATTTTCATAAGGTGCAACGAATCGCGTTTGATGGGATGTTAAATATAACTACTGGGTGTGGGGTTCGAACCCACGCGGACACTTGTCCATTGGAACTTAAGTCCAACGCCTTAACCACTCGGCCAACCCAGTCCACGCTTTAAGCGTTATTAACATTTTGTGGTGAGTCTAAAGAAACCAAAGTATATATATTTAACCAATATAAATTAATGCTTTCATTAATACACAAAAAGAACCACGTTTTGACGGAATCTGCATCCAACGTTTTTTTTATATAAAGCTATATTAAGATAGTCCGTTTTGTTAAAAGGAAAGAAAGTTAATTGGTAAGGTTTTCGTTTTAATTAACAATCTATTGAAATTAAAACAATCCAAATTCTGCTAAATGAAACTGCTATAGATATTGCAATTTTATTTACATTAAAAATTTTGCATTGGCCGGGAATCGAACCCGGGCCCCCCGCGTGGCAGGCGAGGATTCTACCACTGAACCGACCAATGCCCTTGTTAAACTATTTTGAAACTTAAAGTTTTGTTACCAATTAGACGATATTTGTCTCGTGTTTTGAAACTGCCTTTACTCTTTTATGATAACGTCGATAATTTCCGTTCGGTAGCATGGCCGAGCGGTCTAAGGCGCTGGTTTAAGGCACCAGTCATTTCGATGGCGTGGGTTACGAATCCCACTGCTGCCAAATCTTTTTTGTATTAAATTTTAATATCTTAATTGAGAAACATTTCGGTATTTTCCTTCTGTCAGTATTAATTAAACTAAAGAGTTTCAAATCAACTGGCTTTAAGGGAAGAAATGGATCTACGAAATTATTAGAACTGCAGACAATAACCAAACAAAATAGAATGATATTTACGTTTACATATTAATTAATAAAGGGATTTAACGTTCAAATCCCTCTTTAAATAGACCTAAAAATATAATTTGTAAAGCTGAACTAGTTTTGTAACACTTGTTGGGTATAGTGTGCATGATTTTATTTATTTATTTTTCGATTATTTTTCCATCTGACCGAGAGGTCTTAACCGGTAACGTCCGTTTTTCTTAGCCCAAATATTAAACTTACAAATTAATTATTTTGGACTAAAAGAAACCTGTGGTAACCAATCAATACAGCTGTTACTCTAAAATGTTCTTTTTCGCTGGAGGTAAGCGTGGGCCCGAGCGGTCTAAGGCGCTGGTTTTAGGCACCAGTCATTTCGATGGCGTGGGTTCGAATCCCACCGCTGCCGTACTATTTACCAGTTCTCTACTAACTTAGCAATATTTTACTTCAGCATTCGGGAAAATCAACATAAAACTTGTATTTAAACCATTGAATAAGTTAACTTTTTTAAGAAAAAAATTTGCAAAAACGAAGAAGGTAGAGGATAATTCTCAGTAGTTTATTAAACTAAATGAACAATATTTAATCATTACATGCTTTTTATCATTTTGTATAGTTTCTTCTTCTTTAACTTCGTAAAACTAGCGATTGAATCGGTTTCGATTGGCAAAAACATGGTATTATGGCATCTTAGAGGGATTCGATAATAGCTGTATATTATATTTTTACAAAGATTTTCATGAGGTGCAACGAATCGCGTTTGATGGGATGTTAAATATAACTACTGGGTGTGGGGTTCAGAACCCACGCGGACACTTGTCCATTGGAACTTAAGTCCAACGCCTTAACCACTCGGCCAACCCCAGTCCACGCTTTAAGCGTTATTAACATTTTGTGGTGAGTCTAAAGAAACCAAAAGTATATATATTTAACCAATATAAATTAATGCTTTCATTAATACACAAAAAGAACCACGTTTTGACGGAATCTGCATCCAACGTTTTTTTTATATCAAGCTATATTAAGATAGTCCGTTTTGTTAAAAGGAAAGAAAGTTAATTGGTAAGGTTTTCGTTTTAATTAACAATCTATTGAAATTAAAACAATCCAAATTCTGCTAAATGAAACTGCTATAGATATTGCAATTTTATTTACATTAAAAATTTTGCATTGGCCGGGAATCGAACCCGGGCCCCTCGCGTGGCAGGCGAGGATTCTACCACTGTAACCACCAATGCCCTTGTTAAACTATTTTGAAACTTAAAGTTTTGTTACCAATTAGACGATATTTGTCTCGTGTTTTGAAACTGCCTTTACTCTTTTATGATAACGTCGATAATTTCCGTTCGGTAGCATGGCCGAGCGGTCTAAGGCGCTGGTTTAAGGCACCAGTCATTTCGATGGCGGTGGGTTCGAATCCCCACTGCTGCCAAATCTTTTTTGTATTAAATTTTAATATCTTAATTGAGAAACATTTCGGTATTTTCCTTCTGTCAGTATTAATTAAAATAAAGAGTTTCAAATAAACTGGCTTTAAGGGAAGAAATGGATCTACGAAATTATTAGAATTGCAGACAATAACCAAACAAAATAGAATGATATTTACGTTTACATATTAATAAATAAAAGGATTTAACGTTCAAATCCCTCTTTAAATAGACCTAAAAATATAATTTGTAAAGCTGAACTAGATTTGTAACACTTGTTGGGTATAATGTGCATGATTTTATTTATTTATTTTTCGATTATTTTTCCATCTGACCGAGAGGTCTTAACCGGTAACGTCCGTCTTTCTTAGCCCAAATATTAAACTTACAAATTAATTATTTTGGACTAAAAGAAACCTGTGGTAACCAATCAATACAGCTGTTACTCTAAAATGTTCTTTTTCGCTGGAGGTAGCGTGGCCGAGCGGTCTAAGGCGCTGGTTTTAGGCACCAGTCATGTCGATGGCGTGGGTTCGAATCCCCACCGCCTGCCATACTATTTACCAGTTTCTCTACTAACTTAGCAATATTTTACTTCAGCATTCGGGAAAATCAACATAAAACTTGTATTTAAACCATTGAATAAGTTAACAATATTAAGAAAAAAATTTGCAAAAACGAAGAAGGTAGAGGATAATTCTCAGTAGTTTATTAAACTAAATGAACAATATTTAATCATTACATGCTTTTTATCATTTTGTATAGTTTCTTCTTCTTTAACTTCGTAAAACTAGCGATTGAATCGGTTTCGATTGGCAAAAACATGGTATTATGGCATCTTAGAGGGATTCGATAATAGCTGTATATTATATTTTTACAAAGATTTTCATGAGGTGCAACGAATCGCGTTTGATGGGATGTTAAATATAACTACTGGGTGTGGGGTTGGAACCCACGCGGGGACACTTGTCCATTGGAACTTAAGTCCAACGCCTTAACCACTCGGCCAACCCAGGTCCACGCTTTAAGCGTTATTAACATTTTGTGGTGAGTCTAAAGAAACCAAAGTATATATATTTAACCAATATAAATTAATGCTTTCATTAATACACAAAAAGAACCACGTTTTGACGGAATCTGCATCCAACGTTTTTTTTATATAAAGCTATATTAAGATAGTCCGTTTTGTTAAAAGGAAAGAAAGTTAATTGGTAAGGTTTTCGTTTTAATTAACAATCTATTGAAATTAAAACAATCCAAATTCTGCTAAATGAAACTGCTATAGATATTGCAATTTTATTTACATTAAAAATTTTGCATTGGCCGGGAATCGAACCCGGGGGCCCCCCGCGTGGCAGGCGAGGATTCTACCACTGAACCACCCCAAATGCCCTTGTTAAACTATTTTGAAACTTAAAGTTTTGTTACAAATTAGACGATATCCGTCTCGTGTTTTGAAACTGCCTTTATTCTTTTATGATAACGTCGATAATTTCCGTTCGGTAGCATGGCCGAGCGGTCTAAGGCGCTGGTTTAAGGCACCAGTCATTTCGATGGCGTGGGTACGAATCCTACTGCTGCCAAATCTTTTTTGTATTAAATTTTAATATCGTAATTGAGAAACATTTCGGTATTTTCCTTCTGTCAGTATTAATTAAAATAAAGAGTTTTAAATCAACTGGCTTTAAGGGAAGAAATGGATCTACGAAATTATTAGAACTGCAGACAATAACCAAACAAAATAGAATGATATTTACGCTTACATATTAATAAATAAAGGGATTTAACGTTCAAATCCCTCTTTAAATAGACCAAAAAATATAATTTGTAAAGCTGAACTAGTTTTGTAACACTTGTTGGGTATAATGTGCATGATTTTATTTATTTATTTTTCGATTATGTTTTCCAATCTGACCGAGAGGTCTTAACCGGTAACGTCCGTCTTTCTTAGCCCAAATATTAAACTTACAAATTATTATTTTGGACTAAAAGAAACCTGTGGTAACCAATCAATACAGCTGTTACTCTAAAATGTTCTTTTTCGCTGGAGGTAGCGTGGCCGAGCGGTCTAAGGCGCTGGTTTTAGGCACCAGTCATTTCGATGGCGTGGGTTCGAATCCCACCGCTGGCCATACTATTTACCAGTTCTCTACTAACTTAGCAATATTTTACTTCAGCATTCGGGAAAATCAACATAAAACTTGTATTTAAACCATTGAATAAGTTAACAATATTAAGAAAAAAATTTGCAAAAACGAAGAAGGTAGAGGATAATTCTCAGTAGTTTATTAAACTAAATGAACAATATTTAATCATTACATGCTTTTTATCATTTTGTATAGTTTCTTCTTCTTTAACTTCGTAAAACTAGCGATTGAATCGGTTTCGATTGGCAAAAACATGGTATTATGGCATCTTAGAGGGATTCGATAATAGCTGTATATTATATTTTTACAAAGATTTTCATGAGGTGCAACGAATCGCGTTTGATGGGATGTTAAATATAACTACTGGGTGTGGGGTTCGAACCCACGCGGACACTTGTCCATTGGAACTTAAGTCCAACGCCTTAACCACTCGGCCAACCCAGTCCACG
>CH003420.1:0-15757 GCA_000149265.1 Ciona savignyi
TGTCGATTCGAAATTTATTTCTATTTCATCACAAAGCAAACACAACACGTATACACAGCTAACCTACCTATACATCGCGTTATTTAAGCACCAATCTTTGTGAGATAGTAAACTTGGTTAAGCACCAGATAATTGCCTTGTGAAAAGGCTTAGATAATTAATCCAGTTAATTCAAATGGTCAGACATTGTTGTCAATTTGAAACAACAACCTCGCTTCATACGGAATTCAAGGTGGAATATGAATCAATCTTTCCTTTACTATTCCGCCTATTTGTCTGGAGGTAAATAATACAACTCGCCATATTTGTCTGGTTCTGGCGATAGTTGATGATTAACCAAATACACAACACGCTTCAGCATCAAACCAACTATCTCAGCCCTGCCATCCACATTGCGCAATTCTGTCAATGGGCGACGGCTTCGTGATAATATTTACAGTGGTTCACTCATAGAAACATCCATTCCACAATGTAACTCAACCCTCCCCACACAAGTCGTGTTGATTCCATCTCATAGCTGCCAGGCCCCGCGCGCGAGGTGTCGGGTTTCCAAGCTGAAAGAATTATCCAGTTTGCTCGATGACACAATCATTCCCATTGTTCCATTGCGCCTATTGTCTTTTGTATATAAAGTATTGTGACATCACACTGGTGTATCAATATCAGAACAAAATATCTTCATAATTGCTCCACGACACACAATGTAATGGAACATGGTCACAACATATATACAGTACCACCCCCCACATGCACAGTTGGATATATCTCCCATCTACATGAGTGGATCTGTATTATGGTCCGATCCCACCATTTGATTCCAAGTTGCATAAGTCCCACCACCAACCGCTTAATCAAACCACACTACATTCGAGCATTGCACCCTGGTAGGTGGGAACAAACCGCACCAAAGACGCACCACGGCGGGAACCAAATCGTCGGGCCGTATGGTCCACAGGTATGTGCACAGTGTGTTATATACAAAGGTCCAACGAGCCCGTCATGGGGCAACTTAGTTTTATTAAAAAGATCATAATAATAAAACAAACTATCGGGCGACTGCAGACTGATATTCTCACACTTATTCACGATTATTTCACCGACCTGATGTCAGCTGAGATCCATTGTCACTCTCACGTGTCGCATGTGCGCCACCCGGCGGTTGGAATGATTAGCTTCGGAATTTCCTATGTTTGTCGTCATAATATGACCTTTGACCCAGTGTAACGTTTTTAGCGATGGAATGCGGTCTACCCCCAGTACTTTCGTTCGACGGACTTGGAATTTAGAATATTAAGAACAGAAATAAGGTTGTCATAAACAGACGAGTGAGGATTTCAAGTCTCCACGCGTATTGGTCTCCTGCTGGGTTTGTACTGTGTATAATATCACCATGCGGTTGATATCTGTGCGGCGGCTCTTTCCTCTATTTGACAGCTCATTCGATGAATTGTTTCCTGCTGAACCGAACGCCGGGTTAAAGCGCGCCACACGCCGTGTTATACGTACGACGTGAAGCTCATCAGAGCCCACAAAAGGTGTTGGTTGATATAGACAGCAGGACGGTGGCCATGGAAGTCGGAAACCGCTAAGGAGTGTGTAACAACTCACCTGCCGAATCAATCAGCCCTGAAAATGGATGGCGCTGGAGCGTCGGGCCTATACCCGGCCGTCGAAAACTGGGCGTGAGTTTAACGCGCCGTAAGATTAAATGCAATAGCATTGAAACGCCAGTGAAATTGCAAAATGTTTAAAACTGCATAACAGACCAGCAAAGTTACATGTTCTAAACATAACGATATTATTACTTAACAAGTGGCACTTCAGTTCTATTGTGACGGATGACTTGGTTTTACATGCAACAAGGAATTATTACGTCATAGATATATTGTTTTGTGGATTGTGAGTAATAATTTACATATTGAAAATGCATGGCAGGTTGGGGAATTTAATGGAAAATACATTTGTGTTAATCATATTGTGGATTATGCACCGATGGGTGAACAGTTCCAAATATCCGCTGTGTGGCGCTGGATCGAAACCTTGCATCGGATACCGTTGTTTGCGAAGTTAGATTCTCGTATCACATAATGAGCATTGTAACGTCACACAACGTGACTACGTGACTAGTTGTCGGACCGAAACGTTCACCAGGATGTGTGGTTGAGAACGTATAATACATGGGGCAACTTGATTTTGAAACAGCAAAGCTAAACAAACATGCATCTGGGTAACCTTTAACTACTTAAACGATGGCAACAGTTATATAAATGAAAATTATGCAAATACATCTTTACTTATTTTTATTTATTGTTTTTAAGTCATAATCAGGTTACACATTGTTGTTTTTATTAAAAATCAGACCCAATATGTCACTTTTAAGCCTCCCCATTTTGTCCGCCTTCACTTCTTTCACCAATCTTTGACAGTCAACATGGTTAGGATTGGGAAGTTTTTCTATCTTCTTCTGTATGCCCAACAACACATCTATGCCTTCACACCTGCCCAAAAATTAAAAAGTGTCCAACAACACATCTAGGCCTTCACACCTGCCCAAAAATAAAAAAATATTAATAAAAGGTACACTTGTGGATACCAAGAGAAGCGCATTTTCTGGTCCGATACCACAAATCGGCTTAACATCCTGTATTCAAAGATTGTTTGGTATTTATAAAGGACATTCGAAGAAAAGTTCTTAAAAAAATATCCGAACGACCCTCTACCGGAGTGAAAATAACAAAAAATAACTAATTAATCACTTTGCTAATTAGCATAAGTAATTAAGTGTGGGATTTTAGACAAACAGTTGACTGGTAACATTTTTCCACACTCAAATTAAATTGCTATAAATTAGGAGATTTTGGCAAAAAAACAAAAATGGCCAGTTTTTCATTTAGGAGGCATTCATCCAACTTATTCTCCCTATCTCTCCAATGCCAACTGACGTCACAAAAACGGCTGTCACTCAAAGCTCAATATCCTCACATAGGAAGTCTTAGGTTTTTTTACAATTTAAAATTGAAGCTTGGATCTGCAACCGTAACTCAAAACGCTCCAAAATTTTACTTAAAATTTTTGAGCCCATACCCTTCGTACATCGGTAAATTTTTCCAAACAAAACCAGCTAGGAGATGCACAATCACCACCTTTATTTCACAAGGCACTGCTCCACTATTACAAAACTTTACAGCTAAACGAGAACTCCAGCGCGCAGCCTAGCACATGCTGCTTTTAACCAAACAAACATTGGGGAATCACCACCATTGTTACTCAGCAAAACACTCGTTTAAAAACAATGACTCATGGATACCACTCGTCACATCCGCCTGCGCATAGAGATCTTAATTGGTTATACGCCATCTATAGTGAATGGATTAGTTGGTTCATTTATATGCTCGTGGGTGAAAAGTCAGGCTTATTTATCCACGATTATCATAAGACACCTCATGTCCACAGTCAAGTTGTTGTAGCTGTTACAGTGTGTGGATGATTTTGATTCATTTTATTCTTGTTATTGGAAAACCAGGCTTTGGTTTGTCTTAATAATTACTTTGTGGGGCAACTTTTAAATTAAAGATTAATACAAACGTTTGCTTATGAAAGAACAATTTATTTGACCAGTTTAACAACTCATTTTATAGAAACAACGTGAATCAACAAACACACGTTCTCCGTGGTAGAAATCCGTATAAAAATCTTTAGAGGTTAACTGAGCGCACCGTAAGCGTTTTATTCTTACTTATCTGAGCTAAAATTTTAATTAAAATGGCGGCTGTGCCAAAGTTGTGCGGTGGAAATCAGACGCTTACAAGACGATTTTTGTTTCAAACCAAAGGATTTTAAATTATTTCCCTAAAACCAACAATTAACTGGGCTATGTTAAATCTAGAGGAACGTCTCAATAATAATAATTAAAAATAACCAATTATTTTAGATACATCTCAGTTTATTGTCGTTGCTTGTCGAACAAACTTAATTGCGTCTCATCAAATATTCTGCAACGAGTTCACGGTCCATTTCTGCATCTTGTGAATCGACGTGGAAATCCATTTCTGAAATTACGACAATCTGCTTATCAAGCACTTAACTTTAATTTTCTTTTTGAAATGTACAAATATCTTTTCATACCCTATGCAATATGAATAGGCGATTCTTTCACCTTTTATCACAAATGTTAAAGAATCAAAACTGGTTGATAACTAATCGGTGACGTCTATAGCGAGGCCCTCAGTAGATATTGCTCGAACCATAGAATATATCACACTGAAATCGCTACGGTAACCCAACTTTGGGGGCAAGTTAGTCAGACTTTGCATTTGTCCAACCAAGGGGGATAGATACAAACTTTTCCATCTTATCCACTAGTTGCCCAATTGTATTTTTTTCTCTACGTGATATTCACCTGGAATGGTTTCTTTTTGGTTGTATAACCAAGCGTCAGCATTTTCAGTGGCAGCAAGCAACACAAGTGCGAAGAGAAGTAGTAGAATAGCCTTATTCATCTGTTAAAATTTCGTTACGAACCACACAAATTAAAGTCAAATACAAACTTACTTTTGAAGTGTTCAAAACGAAGATGATTTCATTCTATTAAGCGTTGAATTTTATAGCCAAACAACTTTTTCATATTTCTAAATTTATTTCTTCTCTCTTCGGTCGCTCAGTGAGTTCTTTAGAAATACGGAAATCGATTCTGTTTGTATATATACGAGCATATGTCAATAGTCGTCTCGATATCAGCACTTTACAGAGTAAATCTTCTTAATTTGCCAGTGTGAACTGGTTTGGCTTGATAATTATTTTGTGGTGCAACTTTTAACTTGCAGATTAATATAACCGTTTACTTAGAAAGCACAATTTATAAGACAACTTATTTTAATTAAAAACAATAAAGCTTAAAACACAATTAATATTAAATTCATCTTCATGCGTTTTATCTTTGTAACTTTCCTGATTTTTGAAATAGCTAAACCAAAATGCCTGTTCGTTTAGCGGTTTAGGGTTTTTAATTCATCTATTCTCAATCACACATCCTGGTACATAACACGTAGCATAAACAGCACTAATTTGTGTTATTTTAAAGTCACCACGTGCGCATTGTCAAGTCATTTGGCCTGTACGTGGAACCATGTCCAAGTATTCGACCATGCACTTAAGTCCAGATCAATTTAGCCTATTAGTAATTTCAATTTTATCAGTTTAGTGTAGTTTGTAATTTTTATTTGCAAATAAAGCAACGTATGGACAGTAATTTACAAAATGTAGGACTGTAATAAATACTAATTCTACAATCAGTTGATTCACATTTATAGTATTTTTCCAAACATAATGACTCGAATTAACACATATATCTCACAAAGTTGATTGAAGTGACGTGATTTTTACTTCAGTCATTTACAACGCTGCTAATTTAAGATACAAAGCGACAAACACGGAATTAAACAAAGTAAAATTGTGCATTCTTTATTACAAAGGCTTAGTTTCTATAGGATGACAATACACAAGCTCTCAAGCTTTTAAGAGAGAATGAAATATCCTCTCACCAAATGTATTCGGGAAATTATTAAGTTGTCCCTGCAATCTTGTAGAAGTGGAGATCAATCATCTCTCATATTATGGACCTGTGATTGGTTGAGAGAAATCCTACCTCTAATATTGTTTTTGTGATTGTTGAAAAAGTATTGTACAACATATTTGAATTGTTATGATTTAAATCGCCATTGGTTTACTCTAATAGAACATATATTATATTTCTATCCTCACTGATGTTGTTGAACTGGTTAAAGGCTATCAATTTTAAGTTGTTTTTTTAAACTATTGGCTAATGTAGAATAAGGTTATGGTTATTTCCGACCAAACAGGACTATACTGCGATACATGGGTGACTTAAATTTCCGCAAAACTACAAATTGGTATCCGATATCACCTTGGTATATATTACAAGAGGCCTTACAGCAAATTCCCAAACTGATATGCAACTGTAAAACGCTTAAGCTAAACAGAAATATTTTGTTAAAAAGACGATTAAATGCAAAAGAATTAAAACGTCAGTGAAATTGCAAAATGTTTAAAACTGCATAACAGACCAGCAAAGTTACATGTTCTAAATAGAACAATATTATTACTTAACAATTGGCACTTCAGTTCTATTGTGACGGATGACTTGGTTTTACATGCAACAAGGAGTTATTACGTCATAGATATATTGTTTTGTGGATTGTGAGTAATAATTTACATGTTGAAAATGCATGGCAGGTTGGGGAATTTAATTATGTCCATCATTTTCCCATAAAGTACCATATCTGGTCGCATTCATTTAAAGTTGAACTGATATAAGTTCCTATCGTACAGCGGCTTTCCCTTTACACAAAACTATTCAATTGCGAAGAATTTTGTTATGGCACTTAATGCATCAATTAAAAATACCTCATGCATTTTTAACCCATTAACACATTTAGTCAAGGCGATTTTCGATAAGTGCCTTGCCCACGGACAACTGTCTAGCTGGTACAAGTAAGAGGCCCGCCTCATACTCAAAGTCCAGTTGATGGAGCTATTACAGTGTGTGAATCATTTTAGTTCATTTTATCCTCGTGGGTGAATATCCAGGCTTTATCCACGGATATCGTAAGACACCTCATGCTCACAGTCGGGTTGCTGGAGCTATAACAGTGCGTGCATGGTTGATTCATTTATATCCTCGTGGATGGGAAGCCAGGCTTTATCTATGGGTATCGTAAGACACCTCATGCCCACAGTCGAGTTGCTGAAGCTATCACAATGTGTGGATGGTTGGTTCATTTATATCCTCGTGGATGGGAAGTCAGGCTTTATCCACGAGTATCATAAGACACTTTATGTCCACAGTCGAGTTGATGAAGCTATTACAGTGTGTGGATGGTTGGTTCATTTATATCCTCGTGGGTGGGAAGCCAGGCTTTACCCAGGGGTATCGTAAGACACCTTATGCCCACAGTCGAGTTACTGGAGCTATTACAGTGTGTGGATGGTTGGTTCATTTATATCCTCGTGGGTGGGAAGCCAGGCTTTATCCACGGGTATCGTAAGACACCTTATGCCCACAGTCGAGTTACTGGAGCTATTACAGTGTGTGGATGGTTGGTTCGTTTATATCCTCGTGGGTGGGAAGCCAGGATTTATGCACGGGTATCGTAAGACATCTCATGCCCACAGTCGAGTTGTTGGAGCTATTACAGTGTATGGATGGTTGGTTGTATGTATGTCCTCGTGGGTGGAAAACCAGGCCTTATCCACGGGTATCGTAAGACACCTCATGTCCACATTCTATTTGCTGGAAATATTACAGTGTGACGATGTTTGTTTCGTTTATATTATCGTGGGTAGGGAGCCAGTCTTAATCCACATGTATGGTTATCCTAATAACCCATTTTATGGAAACAACCTGAATCAACAAACACCCAGCGTAGCATCCCGTGGTAGAATTACAGTCCATATAAAAACATTTATATGGTTTAACTGAGCTGATAATTTAGAATGTCGGCGGGGCCAAAGTTGTGCGGTGGAAATCAGACGCTTACAATACGGTTTTTGTTTCAAAACAAGGCATTCCAAATTATTTCCCTAAAACCAACGAATAACTATAGGCTATGTTAAATCTAGAGGAACGTCTCAATCTTGTAATAATCAAAAACAACCAAGTATTTTAGATACATCTCAGTTTATTGCCGCTAATTGTTGGACACTTAATGAT
Source organism: Ciona savignyi (assembly GCA_000149265.1). NCBI lineage: Eukaryota > Metazoa > Chordata > Ascidiacea > Phlebobranchia > Cionidae > Ciona > Ciona savignyi. The sequence goes on from CH003420.1 coordinate 7,730, forward strand.
GCGTTTCATCTACACACTTCCCATAATAGGGGGTTGGTCCATTTCTGCATCTTGTGAATTGAAGTTGAAATCCATTTCTGAAATTATGACAATAAATTAATAAGCACTTAACTTTAATTTTCTTTTGAGGGGTACAAATGTGTTTACATACGCATTGCTATGTGGATAAGTGCTTCCTTTACTTTTTATCACAAATGTGAAAGAATCAAAACTGGGTAATAAATAATCGGTGGTGTCTATGGCGAGACCTTAAGTATATATTGCTCGAACCCGGAGAATAATGGTTTGTGCGAAATATGAAAGACTGTTACAATCACGTTCATTAAGCTGAAATCGCTTCGGAAACCCAACGCTGGGGGCAAGTTAGCCAGACTTTACATTTATCCAACCAAGGGGGTGAAATATAAACTATTCTAGCTTATACAACAGTTGCCCAATTGTAACTTTTTTCTACGTGATATTCACCTGGAATGCTTTCTTGTTGGTTGTATCGAGTATGTCGACGACGACGATAAAACAACCAAGCGTCACCATTTTCAGTGGCAGCAAGCAACACAAGTGCGAAGAGAAGTAGTAGAATAGCCTTATTCATCTGTTAAAATTTCGTTACAAACCACACAAATTAAAGTCAAATACAAACTTACTTTTGAAGTGTTCAAAACGAAGATGATTTTATTCTATTGAGCGTTGGACTTCATAACCAAACAACTTTTTCGCATTTATGGGTCCCATTTGAAAAAATGGGACACATATTGTTTTTGTCCGTTTTTTTTCGTTTTTTTTTTCGTTTTTTTTCTTTGTCAAACGCTTGACAGACATGGCATGGTGCCCCGACATCTACCAGAAGGAATAATGGGATCGCAATAAAACTTGATGATTTGTTAGACAACATGGCCTAGATATGCAGAAACCAAAATTCTGGGTAATAAATTTAGGGGAATTCCCCTTGGACGTTAAAAGCCAAAACGGTCATTTTTTTCTAAAAAATTAGCTTTTTAGGCCATAGCGCTTAAACGGCTGCTCCAATTTGAATCAGATTTGGTGGAATGTAAGTGCATTAGTAACTGATTTAACACTTAGAAGAAATAAAAAAATTACCTAGGGAAATACCCTAAAAAATAACATTTTGTTTTCAAATCATGATTGTGATAAGCACGCCATGTCGCCCCCACATCTACCGGAAGGAAAAATGGAATCGCAATTAAACTTTGGTATTTGTTAGACAACATGGTGTAGATATACAGAAACCAAAATTTTGGGTAATAAATTCAGGGGAATTCCCTGGGGGCGTTAAACACCAAAACGGTATTTTTTCTGAAAAAAAGTAGCTTTTTTGGGCATGGCGCTTGAACGGCTGCTTCAATCTGATTCAGATTTGATGGAATGTGAGTGCATTACCTTTTAATTTAACAAGTAAAAAAACTTATCTAGGGAAATACCCTAAAAAAGATTTTGTTCTCAAATCATGATTGTGACAGGCATGGCATGACGCCCTGACATCTACCAGAAGGAATAATGGAATAGTAACAAAACTTGGTCATTTGTTAGACAACATGGTCTAAATACGCAGTAGAAAAATTGTGGGTGATAAATCTAGGGGAATTCCCCTGAGACGTTAAAATCAAAAACGGTTATTTTTCTAAAAAATTAGCTTTTCGGGCCATACCTTTGAACGGCTGCTCTAATTTTGATCAGATTTGGTAAAATGCTGGATCGTTAGCCACCCACATATGTAAAAACAGAAACTTATGTACTAAGCCCATGGGGGATTTCCCGAACCCATCAAAATCTAAATCGGGCTGTTTTAGGAATTTAGCTTCATTTTAATACAACACTTGAAGAAAAAGCTTTAATTTAAAACATTTGTGGTGAATCTTTCGTAAATCTAACATGATTGTTCTCTTTTTTACCTACACATGAAGAAGAAGTTTGGTTTGATAACTATGGACCCATGCGTTTATGCTTGCAGAAACAAAAAACTACATACTTATTGTATAAAATACAAAATGTGGTTAGGGACCCTGCAGCAGTAGCATGAATATATGTCATACAAAATGTGTTTTACAAATAGTGGTAGTTAAACACGTGGATGACACACTCTAGTTCTAAATGTATTTCTTCTCTCTTCGATCGCTCAATGAGTTCCTTAGAAATGCGGAAATCGATTTTGTTTGTATATGTACGTGAATATGGCAATAGTCGTCTCGAAATCAGCACTTTACAGAGTAAATCTTCTTAATTTGCCAGTGTAAACTGGTCTGGCTTTTTGCTGAGCAACTTTTAATAAATACTAGTACTACTATCAGTTGTTTGCACATTTATATTATTTATTCAAACATATCGACTCGAATTTACACATATTATATCTCACAAAGTTGATTGAAGTGACGTAATTTTAACTTTAGTCATTTACAACGCTGCTAATTTGAGATACAAAGCGACAAACGCATAATTAAACAAAGCAAAATTGTGCATTCTTTATTACAAGGGCTTAGTTTCTATAGGATGACAATACACAAGCTCTCAAGCTGTTGAGAGAGAATGAAATATCCTCTCACCAAATGTCCTCAGGAAATTATTAAGTTGTCGCTGGAACTCTAGTATAAGTGGAGATTAACCATCTGTCACATTATAGACCTGTGATTGGTTGAGAGAAATCCTACCTCTAATATTGTGAGCGATACATAGGTGACTTTGATGAATTTCCGCAGAAGTACAAATTGGTATCCGGTATCACCTTGATATGTATTTCACAATTAAGAATTTTCTTTAAATCATTCAAATGTCTTTTTCGTAGTTTTACAAGTTTGGACCCAGACTTCCACCAAGTTCTACACAATGGTGCAGTTGCTTAACAAGAAACTTCCAGGGTTCGACTTCTATTAATAATTGCTATTGATTTGAACTCATCAATATAGAACTATGAATATATGCAAGATTTTATTCTATATACAAGAGGCATTACAACAAATTCCCAAACTGTTAAGCAAGTGTACAGCGCTGAAGTTAATCAGACATATTATGTTAAATAGACGATTAAATGCAATAACATTGAAATGACAGTGAAATTGCAAAATGTTTAAAACTGACCAGCAAAGTTACATGTTATATATAAATATATAACTTAAACAATAGGATTACTTAACAATTGGCAGTTCAGTTCTATTGTGACGGATGACTAGGTTTTTATGCAACAAGGAATTATTACGTCATAGATATATTGTTTTGTGGATTGTGAGTAATAATTTTAAAACTTGATTAATTATAAAGTGAATGGCTGCATGTTAAAAATGCATGGCAGGTTGGGTAATTTAATGGAATATACATTTGTATTAATCATATTGTGGATTATACACCGATGGGTGAACAGTTCCAAATATCCGCTGTGTGGCGCTTGATTGAAACCTTGCATCGGATACCGTTGTTTGCGAAGTTAGATTCTCGTACAAGTCTCTTGGGATTCACTGTCACCTATGGATGGCGTGTAACCAATTAATAGAACTCTATGCTCTTAAGTCGAAGTATTTAAGAACGTATTTTGCTAAGTAACAATGGTGGTGCTTGCCTAATGTTTGTACGGTTGAAAGCAGCACTTGTTGGGCTGCGCGCCAGTGTTCTTGTCTAGCTTTAAAGATTTATAATAGTGGAGCAGTGCTTTGTGAAATAAAGTTGGTGATTGTGCATCTGCTAGCTGTTTTGTTGGGAACAAGTTTCCGATGTACGTAGGGGTACTAGCTTAAAAATTTAAGTAAACGAGTTTGTGTATCACATAATGAGCATTGTAACGCCACACAACTTGACCACGTGCTTGACGGACCGAATTCGTGCCAGATTGTCGATTGTAATAAGACATCGAAGTACATCCTGCCAAACTACTACCGTGCTAAGCCATCTTACTCACCCTGAATGTATATTCATCCAGCGGTACGTCTGTGACGTCAATCCACTGACAATCAACTGCCGCTTTGTAAGTGTCTTCGCACCCCGGGGAAATCCCCTGATGACCTTCGTCGCAGTTGAATCTGATATGACGCAAATACAGATGTTAAAACGTCCAGTTATTGTAGATTCCAAGTCCGACCATTCGTAACTAGCCTGTCTGGTTAGCTCAATCGTAAAGAGCGTGTAGTCAGCCGAAATGTTAAGAATTCGTCACCAGCTACCGTCTTGTTATTTGTTTCCTTAAACAAGGCACTCGTGTGTATCACATTTGTATACAAACCAACTGCAATAGCTCCGGTAACTCGACGGTAAGGCGAGGTGATCTGACGATTGTCCGTACTCCGCGTTTCCATTTACAAGGATAAGTCACCTTTCTTCGATATAACCCCCCAAAATGCGTGGCGACAAGAAAACCAATAAATTAGAAATGAATATACCACAACGAACAGCTACTACGCACCCAACCCCGACACTTACACTTTTATTTTCCGATCTGTGCACGAGGAATCCTCCAAACAGAAACTTGCTTTGTGGCCCTCGGCTACTTTGCGACCATCATCGCCGAGTAGATCGTAGTGGGTGAATTCTTCCATGCTATGTGAGTGACTGTGGGGGATATTTATGTTTATCCACGTGGATGGGAAACGCAATGCGCGTTAACACATGAGATGAAATGAAATATGGTTTAAATATGTTTTTATTGTAATAACAGTCATTGACTAGTTATCTTAATAATTAGGATATGATATTTATCCACGTAAATGGAAAAGTGCAATGGGCGTTAACACACGGGCAATCGTTAGATCAACTTGCGCACACGGTAGAGTTACCGGAGCTATTGCAATGTGTTGTGTGTGATTGAGATTTTTTTAAGTTAGTAGAACCTCTCATTCTCACTCACATTCAGTTGTGTATATATATAGGATTTTCCTTTAACTAGGTTCAAGCAATATCTGTTAAATGCCTTGTCCAGGGAAACAACCTACTAGTTAGCGACAAGTTTCGAACCGGCAACCCTTCGTCTGAAAGGCTACGAACTGATCCACCGAGCTTGGCGGTCGGACTAATACGAGTAAGCATTGTTGCATTTCAATTTGGGACATGTAATTACTTGTGACATGCATGCCATTTCCATTGCGATTTCGCCTTGTGCGGTAGAAACGCTGCCGTCCCGATGTTATGGACTGTTGTTTGAAACCGAAGTAACCTCCTGTAAAGATATATATCAGTACCTTTGTACAGCCGAATGACAGTAGGGTTAACCTTATTAAAAATCATGTCCACCTAGTTAAAAATAGAAATCCTAAATACCGTGTCGAGGATCGTGAGCCGCCCATGGCCGAACGGGACAAACAACCCGCCCCCCGTGCGCACAGAACTTGGCTCAACGGAGGGGTGTCCATAAAGAAATTGGTGATCAACATTCGCTTGTCCAGACGCAAGTCAGGGAGATCCTCTGTGGTAGCTATGTTGGGGAAGATGTGATGAGTGTTTAAATTGTATAGAGAAAGAGAGAAGTGGTGAGTAAAAGAGAGAGAGAAAGAAAAAAGAGAAAGATAGAGAAAAGAGAGCGATGAAAAGGGAGAAAATTGTATAGAGAAAGAGAGTTTGTAGTGAGTGAAAGATTAGAGAGAGAGATAGGGGAAAGAGCTTGAGAGAGGAAAAGATTCAGAGATTAAGAAAAGAATATTGAGAGAGAGAGAGAAAGAGAGGGAGAGAAAAAGAGAATGAAAAAAGCCAGACAGAAATAGAAATTAAAAAATAGAGAAACCGAGGTTAAGAGGGAGAAAGAAAGAATAAGAGATTGAAACAAGGCATCAGAGAGAAAAACCACACAATTATTCTATTCACCAGTTGAGTGTTGAGCGACTTGTACAGCATGAACCTGAACCGAATGTTCATTTCGATTGGGTAGTATGGGAGCGCTGTTTACGTCATCTGACGTCATAACTACTGATTGTTGATTGGCGGCCCGATCTTCATCTGATAAAATTGATCATTAAGGTTAATCTAGTATTATTTCGTTTGTATTAAACGATTTTTATTTATCTGAATTGGACGTTTTCTATTTATCAGTTTTCTTGTTTGTTTTAAAGATTCCAACACGTCTTTCAGCAAATACCAAATTTATCATTTGTGTAGCCACACGTAGCCGCTAATGGATATTTAAAATAAAAGTAGGCAAACAAAACAATGCGGTATTGTGTGTGACCGAATGGTTAACGCCACCGATACACATACAGACTATATAAAAAAAAAACGGTCTTGACAAAAAAATCATCAAACGGTCTTGACAAAAAAAAATCAGTGTTCGTAACTAAAACCTAGAAAAAGCGCAATGACTTGGGAAATAAATTTCGATTAATTACTATGTATTGTGCTGGTGTCTGGTGGTAAAACAGGGGTCGCAAACCCCTGGCACACGTGCCACAATGGCCACGCAAGAGAGTTTTTTTTGAACATTTCATCCAATGATTCCTCAATGAGTTTTTAACCGACGATGTGTTATTATTTCTATAATTTTTTATTATGACGTAATTAATTACCTTGTTGTCGATTCATTGATGCGTTTTCTGTTACGTCACTGATCACGTCATCATCCGAAGAATCCTCCGTATAATAACCTGTTTTTCAAATTTAACGATGAACAAACCGCGATAATAAGTTCATGGAGAAATAATCCAACAACAAAATATATTTTACCAGCGAAGAGGATAATGAATAAACCTCGTATTAGATATTTGGGGGGCGGAAATACGTCATCTTTCTTTGTTTCAATATTTAAAAGTAAAATGACCACAGATAAATAAAACAAAAAAAGAATTTGGTATTTAGACTCTTCTTCAAAGATTATCCTTTGTTGGGTTTTGTAACTAGAAATGTTTTACCAAGTGACGTTCTGCTGAACTTTACTGTTTTCAAATGTTTCAAAGGTTTTATTAAGGAAAAACTATATTTTTTATTAATGAAATAATAAACCCAAATCACACATGGCCAAAGTTGGATCATCCCCGTGTATTGGGCAAACCTTATACTGACCTGGTAACATCCCAAACTCATATTTTTAAATATTAACAAACAACAATTACTTCTAATTGTTTAGAATTACTTATCATTTTAGTTCCTTACCGTTTGCCGCAGAATCAGTTCCAATTGTAGGAGCAGGCTGTAAATAATATTCATAAATTTATATATTTTTTTAATAATGTTACCCAACTTACTTGAAAGTAATTGTCTCTGTCTGCAAGTCTGCGGAATTAAACACATTTAAATTAAATGATTTAGGAACGGACATTTTCCTTTTATCACGTGAATTGGGAAACGCAAGACACAAAGCAACATACGCAATGGTAAGATCATCAGATTACCGAAGTTATTGCAGTGAGTTGTGTTCAATTAGAACAAAAGGGGTATAAAATATGAATAATCGTTAGATCACCTCGCGCCCACCGTTGGGTTACTTGGGCTATTGCATTGTGTTGTGTATAATTCACACGTTTTCTTACTTTGATAAAACACATTAATCCACTAGGTTTAGGCAATGGCTGTTAAGTGCCTTGCTCAAGGACACAACCTACTAGCCAGTATTGAACCTGCAACATTCCAATCATTTAGTTTAATCTCACCTATCGGGCTGAATGTTTTCATTTCTTATAATCCCAAGAGCCAACTGGAAATTCCGATTGTATCTTCTTTCCTCTTCTGTTTGACCGTCCTCATTCGCTTGCTGGACAATGCTATTTGTCGAGATATCCTGGCTTGAATAATCCGGGACCGGGTCGTTACGATTGACAACAGTCCCATCGCCAGGTAAAGGCACCGATTGGCCCAACGGAACATATTGACCGGTAGAAAACCCGACATGACCATCAGCAGAACCAGACTGGCCAGAAGAGGGAACATACTCCTCAGCAGAAGAAATATTTTGACCTGCAGATAAAGAGTCGTAAGGACCAGTTGAAGAACCAGTTTGACCAGTTGAACCATATTGACCACCAGAGGAACCATATTGGCCACCAGAAGAACCATATTGACTACCAGAAGAACCAGTTTGACCAGCAGAAGAACCAGTTTCACCAGAAGAAG
>CH003420.1:17245-28734 GCA_000149265.1 Ciona savignyi
ATCCAGTTTGACCAGCAGAAGAACCATATTGACCAGAAGAAACACTTTGTCCGGCGGAAGGACCATATTGACCAGTAGAAGAACCAGTTTGACCAAAAGAACCATATTGGCCACCTGAAGAACCATATTGGCCAGCATAAGAACCAGTTTGACCGGTAGAAGAACCAGTTTGACCAGTAGAACCATATTGACCACCAGAAGAACCATATTGACTAGAAGAACCACTTTGACCAGCGGAAGAACCATATTGACCAACAGAGGAACCAGCTTGACCAGTAGAAGAACCAGTCTGACCAGAAGAACCATATTGACCGGCTGTAGAACCATATCGACCAGAAGAACTATATTGACCACCTGAAGTACCAGTTTGACCAGCAGAAGAACCATATTGACCACCTGAAGAACCAGTTTGACTAGCAGAAGAACCATATTGACCACCAGAAGAACCATATTGGCCACTTGAAGAACCATACTGACCACTAGAAGAACCAGTTTGACCAGAAGAAGAACCAGTTTGACCAGTAGAACCCGCCAAGTTAGAAGAAGAGCCAAATCGACTTGCGGATGAACCATATTGACCAGAAGAACCATAACTAGTTTGCCCAGTAGGAGAACCATATTGACCACCAGAAGAACCATACTGGCCACCAGAAGAGCCATATTGACCAGATGAACCATATCGGCCAGCAGAACCGTATCGACCTGCAGAAGAACCATATCGACCAGTTGAAGAACCATATCGACCAGCTGAAGAACCATATTGACCTGTAGAAGAACCATATCGACCAGCTGAAGAACCATATTGACCACCTGAAGAACCATATTGGCCACCAGAAGAACCCGTTTGACCCATAGAAGAACCATATTGACCAAGTGAAGAACCATATTGACCAGTAGAAGAACCATATCGACCTGTAGAAGAACCATATCGACCAGCTGAAGAACCATATTGACCACCTGAAGAACCATATTGGCCACCAGAAGAACCCGTTTGACCGGCAGAAGAACCATATTGACCAGCAGAACCATATTGGCCAGCAGAAGAACCAGTCTGACCAGCAGAAGAACCGTATCGACCAGCAGAAGAACCAGTCTGACCAGCAGAAGAACCGTATCGACCAGCAGAAGAACATATTGGCCAGCAGAAGCACCATATTGACCAGCAGAACCATATTGGCCACCTGAAGAACCATATTGACCAGCAGAAGAACCATATTGACCAGCAGAAGAACCATATTGACCAGCAGAACCATATTGGCCACCTAAAGAACCATATTGCCCAGCAGAAGAACCATATCGACCTGCAGAAGAACCATATTGGCCAGTAGAGGAACCATATTGCCCAGCAGAAGAACCATATCGGCCAGCAGAAGAACCATATTGACCACCTGAAGAACCATATCGGCCAGCGGAAGGACCATATTGGCCACCTGAAGAACCATATTGACCACCAGAAGAACCATATTGGCCAGCTGAAGAACCATATCTTGGATCCCCATAACTGCCTGATCTTGTTGGTTGTTGACCATATGTTCGTCTGCTCCCATAAGACCCATAGTTTTGTTCATATGCATCCCTTCCTTGGGCCGTATCTGATCTATAGGGATAGCCAGAGGCAGTATACCCAACATGACCTGTGTATATGTTGGCACCATACAACCCCCCAATGCTGCCACCCCCGCTACTGCCACTTCCACTACTACTGGGAGGGTAGTATCGGGTTGATGAACTACCGATCCTTATATCCCTCCCCTCACCACCTGCATACGACTTACTAGTCGGAAATCCCGATTGCTGGGAATAACTTGATCCACCTGAAAAAATGCGCTTATTAGAGAAGAAGAACTATACGGAACAGCCGAATGTTTAAGTATTTAGTCGTTTTTATTCCCTTGTTTGTTACAATCTAAAACATGATTGTTTTTTTCGTTATCATAAATTGGGTATTTGGTTTTCTTTACTTGTGATCAACCAAATAATCCGCTAAGTTCCAACAAGGGCTTGATCAAGGAAACAATAATTGGGGAGTTTTCTCCTATGAGGTGCATTTTTTTCAATCACAGGAGATATTTTATGTAAGTGGCAGACCACGACTTACTAGTTGGAAAGCCAGATTGTTGAGAATACCTTGATGCACCTGGAAAACAAATTCGTGTTTAAGTATTAAGCCGAATGTTTAAGTATTTGGTCGTTTTTATTCCTTTGTCTTATATAAACAAACATAATTATAACATAATTTTGATACACCATAATAAACTAAGATCATAATCATTAACCCTGCAAGTAAGCCAGAATCGATTATGTTCAATGAAATACACACAAGGGGTGTATCCCCTCGTGTGATAGAGCAAACAATATACGAAGTAGGAAATATTTATATTTTAGACAAACTGTAGATAACACAAGAACAAGCTTCAGTTATACAGCAGCTTACTAACAAGTCATACCTTGATAGTCCGCCCCTGCGCCGTAAGTAGGGCGCCCGTATCCTTGATAAAAACCTTGGTATGAACCAGTACCTGCACTGCCGCCATATCGACCCCCACGATAATCTCTGCTCGAGTAGTCGGTATATCCCGGATACAATGGGTTCCTGCGTCTCCCCGGTGTCGCCGAGGTCGATGCTCTGGTCGGAGGCGGCGTTGATGTTAGTTTGGCGTAGGGGATCCTGTCCGGATAGCTCGCCGCGTTCGATATCGATGCGCTTCCTGACGAACTAGGCGAGTACGACGAACCATAGTCAGAGTAACCATACTGCTGGTTGGAGAAGTATTCTCTGCTGGGCTTCGATTGTGGCTCGTCATCAGACTGCCGACGCGCTCGCGCCAATTTCCGCAAAATATTATTAGCGACCAAAGATCGACCGTGAACGGCAACGACAAACAAAAACAGCGAAGTTATAACTTTAAAATTCATCGGGTTAAATGTTAAACAATGCTCGACTACTGCTGCTTCTAACTGCACAACAACAAGCTTCGATGGAACGTCTCGACGTGTTTTCGTACCCAACCATGCGTATAAGCACGCCTCACTGCACACTGCCCCATTTTCACGTGACAAACGACCGTTTATTCGCTTGCCGTCTGTGACGACACATTGGGTCGTACGGTAACGTTTGATTTAACTTCCCGCGACGCTCAAGCATCGACGAAGGGTCGAGTTGCTGGTGACCACAGCACAACGTTAAGCAACTACCAGGAAATGTGAGATTGATTGTGTTGTACAACACTACAGTCCATGCCCTATGCATGTATTAACTTTTTAACAATGGAATCGTATTGCTCGCCTTACCGATTAGTCTCGTGGGTTGGTGCGACTTCTTTCAACCAAAAGGTGACAGATTAGAAACTGGCCCCCAGCTATCCTTGAATAGAAAAATGCAGTGTGCAACATTAGTTAATCTCTCACCTGCAGCTATTGCAGTGCGTTGTATTTTGACGGCTTCTCGCTACACGATGTTATAAATATATCCAGTCAAGAGGTTAAGGAGCCATTGCCACCCCTGAATAAAGTTGGATGATATAACAAACTACCAACAGTTTAAAGGGCTTGGTACATACATCACTAACTGGCCAGTTGCTTTTTATCACACCAATCCCAGAACGCCTTATTTATCGAAATCGGTTGAGATAAACTAAAGTTTTCGGCGGTGAAACATGGCATATAGGCTTGGAATATAAGAAAACATAATAAGCATTTGTTCCTTATGTAAAACCTTGGAAATGTATATTTATATGGGAAATTGTGACCTAACGATATAAGAGATATTGGTTTTAACAGCGAAGGGTCGTAAAAAGTTGCAAACTGGAAAATGTTTCTTTCCTCAAACAGTCCATGTTGTAAATTATTCTGCATGAGAGACATGGTGTAATCATAATTTAACTATGATATCATAATGTCCTTTATTTGCGCTTTATTTCGTTAATCCGTCATTGTGACGTTAATTAAAATAAGGATTGTTTTGTAACAATACAGTTGTCAAAAGCATTTTGCTATTTTTGCTTTGTTTTTAAACATTTGTTAATGAGTGTTTTTGTATGCTTTATTATAATTTTGACTTCTTAACAGTCAGCTGGTTCCAGCGCAAGGTAACTGATTATTGGGAAATTATTTTTGCTGCGTTAATTGCTTATTATAACCATAACAGCCTTTGTTACTTTGGTTCTATTTAGTTATATATCACTGTTCAATACTGCTGCTACCAGGTGCACTTGAAGTGTAGCGACTGCTTTTTCTATAATTCATATTAAAATCATTTAATCCCATGTAAATGTTAACGGTTAGTTTATCGTTTGACTCCTACAACGCAACGGTTCAAGTAAATTTATAGGTCCGAAACTGGTTGCTAGCCAGTTGGCTGCAGTGTCCTTAAGCGCTCCACACACATATAGCGTTTTGCGCAATCCTTCGCGTTTCTCGCGTCTCGTCATCCTTCTCGTCAGGCGTTGCGTTTTAGAGAGACGCGAGACCATGCACACACACTCGCGTTCATGATGACGTATTGCGTCAAAACATTCCCACGTGGTTTTGTTTACTGGCAATTAGAACGATTGTTTTCACCAGTAAAAAACGATTTAAGCAAAATATAATGTCCAATCTCTTCACTTTATTGTCACATGTTTTTAGACATATAACCACTCTTTTTTTTACTTATGTTCTTTTTATATTTTTTACATCATTTTCATATAACAAACAACTTACTTGACATTTATTTTTATTGCAAAATATCAAACGAAGAAAGAGCAATACAGTGCTATGAAATGAAAAATTAACTATTACAGTTAGCTTGGAAAGGCAGTGTATATGACTGAAGAAATATAATAACACTGAAATATAAATAAAAATATTATTTACAACTAGCTGCATGCTTTACAATTCATTGATACCAAATAACAAATTTTGCATTTACAATGACTGGTATGTTCAATATGAAAGTTACAGAGTTAACAATATCTGCACAATTTCAGCCATAGCTTCATCGGCTGTTTCCATTGAGAATACATAGTTTAGCAACAGTAAATTTTCCAAAACTATCATACATATCATCCTGCACAATGTTGGCCTGAGCTGCACTGTTTCATATATTCGGAATTTCTCTCCAGAATATGTATGAGGTCTTCCTAGTAATAAAGTGAGTGGTTATTAGAGCTGTGGATATCTAGAATCAAATAACGATTAATAAAAAATTAACTGGTAGTGGTCCACATAAATCTGAATATTTTCAATTAGACATTGCAAGAGCAAAATAAACCGATGTACAATGGTAAACAAAGTTGTTTACACACAAACAAGTTATGTACAATATGAAAATAACCACCTGCAAATCAACTTTAAAATCCAGCTTTCTTCTTTTTGTGCTGTTGTGCAGACTGCAGCGATTCAGCAGGCGAAGGGCAATCTATTGTTGACGTCATGGATAGATAGTTCTGTTGGGGTGTTTAGTTTACCAGAACTATCCCTGTGTTGTGTCATGTGTGCCTGTTAGTTATTACTTCACCAGTATACTTGTGAAACCTATTAAACTACTGGTACCTGTACTTGGTTCAAGCAATGTGTGCTAACTGTATTATTTAATGGAAACATGTTACATTTTATAAACAATACAAACCGATACCGGTACTTACAATCGGTGACAAAGGTGATCTTGCAAAAATTGCATATTTTCATCATGTTCCCATGTTGAACATGTGGCCGCACCAGAACCGCTCACTTTCATTTATCCTCCTTTTTTTTCTCTCTTGAAAATCCATTCCTTAAACTTCTCCATATCATCATACATGCCTCTGCTAATAAATGTTCAACACGAATTTCAACAAACATTGTGTTTCAATTCACACATAAAATAAACCCATATTAAACAATAAACTACCGGTACCGTACCTGGTTCTCCTATTTGGCCACTAATGTAAGTCCAGTTATTTTCTTTTCTCATTGTATCCTTATAATACTGATTCTTTGAATCATACAGATGAGGACTTGCTTGTACCAAATTAATCAGTAACTCATTAAAATCTGTTTTTGACATTTTTGGATCTATGTCATACAAAAATTGGGCTAAAACTTAGTATAAATGATATTTAAAACCAACTAAACAAATAATTGTTATAATGCTATACTTAAATAATCCTTATTTACTTATTCTCTGGTCTACCTGTGATTTTAATTGAAATAATCAACTTAAAACAGTGTCTCTTTCATTTTCCTACCTATTGCGTCTTGCGCAAAAGTTAAAATATTTTTAACTTCTGACGTTTGACGCTATTGAGCCACTTCTCTCGACTTGCGTTTGTCTGGCGCGAGTGTGTGCATGACCCGACGCAAGAAGTTTTACGGCAGACGCGAGGTTTTGACGCGAAACGCTATATGTGTGTGGAGCCCTTTAGAAAAAACACGTAACGGACATTTCCTGCAGATTAGTGGGTTATACCAAATTGAAGGAACGTATCTATCATACACAACACACTGCAATAGCTCCGGTAATCCGACAATAGGCGCGAGGTGATCTGACGATTGCCCGTGTGGTAACCCCCTTGGTTTCCCCATTCACGGGGATAAACATGAATATCCTATCGAAGACATTTTATCAATTTGAGCCAAGGGCCATTAATCCACTGGATATGTCGCCTCAGTATCTTGCTTAAACGACTACACATATAACATTCATCGACAGTCCAATATTATTTATTGACACAACAACTGTAAAGAAATTCATGCAATAAAATGGCGGACGGAGATGGAAACTTAAAGAAACATCACGGCACACGTACCCGACCGTGAATGTGTTTGTGCCAGTTTAACTGCTAACACAGTGAATAATAAGGCACAAGTGATTCATGATTAGGATTTCAGAATTGTGTTTTTTGTAAGATTTTCATTACCCTGGTTCGCGCAATAAACGACCCAGTATGCATTTTATTACAACCAAACGTTAAGCACTGCATATGACGTAATAGCACCGATAAATAATGTGTATTGCGTGTCAATTGCACCAGATATTAGTAAAACGGGAAGACGGGTTATTTCGTCTAAAACACTGCTAGTATTGCTTCACCCATAACAAAGCATCAAATGCTCACAAAAGTACAGAGGACTATATGAAACCACGATTCAATTGAAAATGATTAAAATAGTGCAAGATGTGGAAATCCAAGTCAGTGCATGTAAATAAAAGGTAAAACAAGAAAAGTTGACAAAAACAGTATTTGTACAATAGTTACAACCCCAATAAAGGGGAATTCCCCGATTTAAGGGGGTTACCTCAGCAGCAAAGCAAGACAGAGAAGTGAAAATATTTCAAGAAGAATGATTCGCTGATTGGTGGGTGACCCACAAGCCACGTCCAGTTCCTATTGGTCAAGAAATATGATTAAAGAAACCAACTTTTCTTTTAAAACAACAAATATTGGAATTAAGTAAAGTAGAATTGTAAACACCTTCGAATAAATAGAACTTTTTTTTTGAAAAGATTTGGTGACAAATTTTAAACATGGTGGGCTGTTTTAAGGGGATTTGCAGTCGAAACTTTACATTTTTTTATTTATTTCTATGTTAACTTACCTCTGGAAGAGTTTCTACGTCAAAGCACTCACTAGGTGCCGCTCTGTGTCTGTGAGAAGTAAATCTTATATTTATGACATCCTATGCAGTAGTGTGGACAAATGGTCGACATATACCAATATCTAGGGGACTTAACCCAGCCAAATATGTATAACATCATGTGGTGAGGTGGTCGACGTACAAGGGCTGTGTGAATCATACACAACACACTGCAATGATGGTGGGTGCGAGGTGATCTGACGATTGCCTGTGTGTTAACCCCCTTGGTTTTACGGGGATAAACCTTAATATTCCATCTAAATACATAGTAAAAAATATGAATCGAGAAACACAAAGATTCTGGGTTCAAAACCAGACTTAGTCTAACAGGAATTCATCTTTCAAACCTTTTCTCAGCGCAGGGGGACCCGGTGACTTCAAATCGCAACTCGGACTCGGCCATCGCATTGAAACAGAAGTCGTGGTCGTTGTAGCATTGAGCCCCAGTGTCAGCCACCACCATCAGTAAGTTGGTGTGTGGTATCCTGGCCGCATGGTATGTCCTGGGGGGATGTATGGTAGAGGTGAGTCATTTAATATAAGATTTCTGGTTTTAATGCATATTATAACACAAACAATAAGAAATCCTGTAGAAATGAACTCTGTTGTAATGGTGGTTGTGTGCACCACTTAAAGTCGCAAATATACCAGATGATCACAATTATTAAACTAAAGATTGTGCATTCAGTGTAAAAAAATTGGTAGGTATCGTTTGATTTTTTGGTAGAACCCATTAATCCGCTGGGTTCAGGCAATGTCCGTAAAGTGCCTTGCCAAATGACACAGCCGACTAGCTAGCGGCCAGTTTCGAACCTACAACCTTTCTTTTGACAGGTGACGCATTCTTCCACCATACTAATCAGTTGGACTTCGGTAAATTTCAACAACATTAAACTAGTGACAGATGATTTTCCAGTCTGAATATCATACCACACAGAACCAGTTGCAGATGCCTAAAAAGCTTTAACTAACCCTATATTCAGCACCGTTGTGTCCCTTGCATATATATACGGATATTTAAGTGATTTTAGCAAGCGAAACTGCGTGCAGAAATTGCTTATCTTCCAATATTAAAAAAAAACATTTTTTCTTCTTTATGCAAAAACAGATGATTTATGTGCAAAACTCCCACCAGCCTGGACACCACAACCCACCTGTTGCAGATATCCAAGCATTCAGCTTCGCCCTCGAACGGGGAACTTCGAGCGCCGAATCGGAAAATGGTTCTCCGCAGCACGCAGTGGCGCAGCGCCAAGTTGCCACTAGGTGCCTCCACCTCGCTGAACGCGAATTCCACCGTGGTGGGTGACGTCACGGCCTCCACACTTGTCATTGTGATGTAGACAATGGTCTGTATCACCACCCATGTGCTCGATATCACCCATTTCACTGCGCGAGAAAGGATTTCCGTTAAAATAACTTCCCGTTGGCTTCCTACTCATGTAAGGGTTGGAGAAATGCAAATTTATTTTCCCATCAAAACATTTCCCATCTAATAATATAGTTTTGGGTCAAATAGTAAAATTAATTTTCAAACGCAGAAAATCACAGTAAAAAACGATGTCGTTGGTTTAGCTTAGCGTTTCCCAACCTTTTTTTGGTCGCGGACTATTTCCTTACCAGCGAAAGTCTTTGCGGACTCAAAGTGCATGAATTTTCAAGTAGCGTAAGTCAAAAGTGTAGTGTAACTGGACTATGTGCATACGATACATTACAGAACACTACACAACAAAATTACCAAATAAAAGTTTTGCAAATTGTTGATGTGCTTGCGGACTCATTTAAACCTTCCACGGACTCATTTGAGACCGCGGACTCGGGTTGGGAAACACTGGTTTAGCTCTTGGTCTAATTTTTAAATAATAATCGATAAATGGTGTTTCAGATGATCATCCAAGTTAATAGTCATGTAAGGCACCCACACTCTAATACCATCATCTCGACTGTGAGCATGAGCCACACTCTAAAGTGGACCTGGCACACCACAGCTAAGCCCCCCCAACCGCAGGGTTCCATTGGTGGTTCCCTCTGACCCAATGGTTGGTAATACCTGGCCATGGAGCCATCTATTTGTACAACCACCTCCATATAAATAAAACAAATCGACTGCGAGCATGAGGTATGGTGGGCCACAACACCCGACTCACAAATATTGAGCAAATTCTCCACGAAGACAAAACTCCGAGTCGCCGCGTTCCCATTGTTTCCCCTCGACCTTGCACACCACCTGGTGGTCGTCGATGTGCGCTCGGGCGTAAAACCCGTCACGCTCGAGCGCTTTCAGCAGTTCCCCGTCAATTGATCCGAAGAATTGTCCGAGTTTCGCGACATGAGCGTCCTGATTGGTCAACACCAACATTGCACCGTCATCGATGACAATGCACATTCGATCCTGAATTTTGATGAGTCACTCATTACTAAGCATAATGTTAATCAGCATAGAAATAATACAAATTTAAATATTTAACACAGTTTCCCTCAAACACATGAATTCCGATAAATATGAGGGGGGGTTGGTGGGCTACCTGGTTCCAGCAATTGTACGACCATCTGCAGTGATCTCCTTCACACTGTGGAAAGGATTGCGATTTAAAAACAGAAACTGAACTTTATATTGAAACATTGTACGATACAATTGTAAGGTGCAAAAACGGATAATATGTGTCATAAAATGGCATATTTGAACAATTATCAAACATTTTATACAATAACCATTTATTTCCGTAATCGGAAAACTAGTACTGTTTAGTAGAACCCATTAATCCACTGAGTTCAGGCAATGTCCGTTAAGTGCATTGCCCAAGGATACAACCGACTAGCTAGCGACCAGTTTCAAACCTGCAACTTTAGATGTTGATGATCAACACTGTAACTAACCGATCCATGCCAATATAACCACACAAATACAACAAACTCTTGGGTTTCGTATTTTTATGGCAATTGGATATTTTTTAAAAACAGATAATCAGATGAAAATACTTAGAGTTTAGGTCGCATGTGCAACATTACACCTGGTTTTCCCTGTAATCACTACATTTAGTGATGGAAATTGTCTTGGAAATATTAACAATTCAATGTATAAAGTACATTATATGCATATGTATATATATCATGTGTTTTGGGAATTTCAACTTACAGTTTGAGAAGAAAGATTGAAAAATTGCGATTTCAGCAATTCCGGGTCCAAAACAGCCCCACTAACTGCGGGGAATACCCTGGGTGAGGTGGATAACTTGACGGGGCGGCTTGCTACAATGAATGTCGGCGTCTGGGGGTGAAAAGGGGTTCAGTGCATGAGGGGTGTGTGGGGTCATGGGGTCAAGTGTGGGGTTATACGAGGGGTCATGGGGACAACTTACAAATATCCTTGCAAACGTGGACGAAGTCGTCACGTCAGGGGGGGAGGTTGTCACATTTGCTGGCGCTGCAGTTGTGACATCATCAACCTGCATTGTTGCGTCAACAGAGGGCATTCGAACGACGGAGTATGTCGTCACGGTTGATCGATCATGCACGGAACGCTTGAAGAAGTCCTTTGTCGCGGGGTCGGAAAGTATTGATTCGATTTCCTGGGTGATGAATTATGCATGACCACCACATACAACTTGTTTGATGCGTTCGGTGGTATTATTGCAACAAACATGATGTGCAACTCCCTATTGAACTAACAATGCAATAATTTGTGTGGTTTGTCACTTGTAGCTTAGATTCTGATTTCAGCATAAAATTGAACAAAAAATATTTTTTTAATATTTATAAAATGTTGTATTTCTCTATTCCATGTGTGTCAATATTCACAATTAAACACCATTGGGTTTAAACAAAATCTAGTCGAACTGATAAATTTGAATTAATTTTCGCTTCTCTTGTTTTATATCGCTCGACTTTGAATA
>CH003420.1:31418-60863 GCA_000149265.1 Ciona savignyi
CGGTAGGGAGTTTCATTATCTTATGTTTATGATGTCATAGAAAATATTAATGTCATTAAAGATTATGATGTCATAGAAGATTATGATGTCCTATGATGTCACAAAAGATTAAAAACCCCAAAACTGAATGAATCCTCCAACCTGAACAATGAGTCGGGAACAGCTGATATCGCAAAGATGGAGTCGGTTTCATCCAAGTGGTTTCCATCACCCGATACCACGTTGTCTGATATTCGCACACTTTCCGTCAATCTATCGATCATTTTCGTCCGCAACTGTGGGAAGCAGCGTCGATGAATTGTTGTTGTGCAAGGTGGGTTAGTGCGTTGCCTCTCAGCCGAATGGTTAAAGTCTCGAAAGTTAGTCGGTTGTGTCCTTGCGGATTAATGGGTTCTACCAAATTGAAGGAATGTGTGTATTGTACACAACACATTGCAATAACCATATGTGTTAACCCGTTGTTTTCCCATTCAGTGGGATAAACATGAATACCCTCAGCTAACCTTATACATTGGGCTATTGGCTGCAGTTAAGTACTAGAATTTTCAAAGGTTCAGTTTACATTAACGTGATAAGATATTATCATTTGATCTACAGACGTCTTGTTAGTAGTACAGCAAGTAGGACAAATTGTTTAATAACCAAGTAAGTAGACTAATTTTTGGAAAATATCATTCATCTTAAAATAAGAACATTTAATCCTTTCTGACTTGCACCTGATATCTTGGCTAGCAATATAGGGATAATGGGACAAGCATGGGCCGTAAGTAGAACTCTCGGTCTAAATTAATCAAATTAGAATCAAATCTCGTTACCACACCACCTGTTAGAGTGAGGTGGAATAACGAGGGTTTGTGGAAGTGTGTGTTTGTGCTGTGTTAAGATATGGTGGTGAGATTTGACTGTCAATGTGGGATCCGTACAATCGATGTCCGTATGGATGGTACTTACTTGTGAGATGTTGGTTGCCATGGAAACATCCATCAAATCAACCGTGACCGGCTCGTTAAGACGGCCCTGGTCCAATAGAAACAAAATCACGAAATTAAAGAAGGAAAACAAAAAAACGAATGATTCTTGAAAATAAAACAAAAGTAACAAAAATATGTAAAACGCATACATTTTAACAATGAATAAAAATGTGAACGATTCAAATAAAATTGAACAAACCTTTTTTAAGTTGGGGTGGTGGAATAGAAATCCATTGTTGTCGATGCCGAATGAATAGGAGGTTGAGCCCAACTGTGGGGGGAGGGGTGGTTAGGTTAGAGCTGAGCGTAATTAATGAAAGTTGTATTGCGGAATTACGTAACTGAGCTGGCGTTTTTATGACGTCATCGTTATTTAAACAAACAACCAAAAAATTATCGGGTTTTTGGGTGCATTTTGATGGTAGACACAGAGAATGGAAGTTTAAACTTAACTACAGAGACTTAAAAATTTAAACTGTTTGTTGGTCCTGAACCAGCTGATCAAGACGGCGTTGCCAAAATTGGCCCAAATCCAAGATCAGATGTATTTACTTTTATTCCTGCCAGTCGTTTAAAAAAACTTAGTTCGTTAAAAATAAAACAAGGAATTGCTAAGAAAGTATATTTACAGAGACGTACAATTTCCTTTTTGAATAATTACGGACAGATAAGTAATAATGTAATTTTGATTTAACTTACTAAACGTAATTCTAACGTCGGTAATTATGTAACTGAACGTTATTTTATAATTACGCCCAGCTCTAGGTTAGGTGGTTGCAAACATTGGGGGGGAATTGGTTTCAAATTCAACACCCTTAGAATTATGCGCAACAAAGTAATTGGATTAAAGTTCGGGGGGTGCATTAATGAGGCAGAGCGGGCGTGTACCAATGTTACAACCAAGGAAGAATTTCGAAGTGTGCTGAAAACTACTGCCTGTATATGACCGCTGAACAGTTCCATTCTTTACTAGCAAAAGTGGGTGGTATATATTTCTATTAATTTTTGGTAATTTGTTGGTGTTGGTTAAGAAAAAAAGATCAAGCAATGTAGATGTTGGAGCCAGAGGTGAGTTTTAAAGCCAACACCTTCAGACTTACACAACAAATGTATTTTAATTAAAGTTAGGGGGGGCAGTACATGAATATGGCATGAGGGAATAGGCCTATTATTTAATTAATTCAACAAAAACATCTATTGGGGTTTTGCATCTGGGAGTGTAAGAGGGGACTTTTTCTTTGAATTGAATAAAGTTCGGTGTTTGTTGGGACAAATATCAACCAAATTGACTTGGAGCATTCCCTGCTTAATGCACTGCATGAGATATCAACTTATCATAATCATCTAAACAGATTTGAGCACAGAATACTGAGGTATGAGGGAGACACGGTCTTGGTTATATGTCTGGGGAAGTGGTGTATCTTCTATAAGATTATGTTATATAGGGTGGTATGTGGGTGGGTATGTGGGTAGCCAACTCATAATTGCCATCAAATGAAAGAGTCTGTTGTACTATGTGGAAATAAATGGGATTTTGAATTTGTGTTCCTCTAAATTATACACAAACTATCTGTGAAATATTATGTTGCCGTCAACAATACTATTGTAATGGAGGATGATTATTATATGGATGGGAGATATTAAAGTTTGAAAAAAAAATCAAAAAATCAAGGATCGTTTAGAATTAATCTCAAAAAGTTGAAATTGATTCATTGATCGGTGGTGTAGTGGATGGAGAGCTGCTAAAGCCTTGTTAATTAGATTAGTAGAGTCAGTATGGATCCCATGGGAGGTTGGGTTATATACGTTGGATTTATTACAGGACTCTCATGCTTTGTATAAATTGTATTGATTGGTTAAATGGATTTTGTATTTTTAACATTGCAGAGTTTAAAGCTATAAGTGACATAATTGGTAGGAAAGGTTTTTAAGATTTTGTTTTAACTACATTTATTCATGCTAGATATATAAATTTGTAAGTAACGACTTTTCGATAGAATATTATTATTTTGCTGGATTTTAAACCATATTGCCCCCCGTATAATGGGAACTTAATACAAAAAAAATTCTGATGTTTTAATAGGTCCAATAATGCCTGAACTCAATTATAAAACCATTGCTTCATTAAACAAATCAGGCAACTTGCCACAGCTATGCAGAATTTAAAACATATCTTTGGAGTTCCTGAGAAGGTGACCAAAGCTTGCGAACTAATTAAAGACGGACAATTGCTACAGATATGTTGGGAAGGTTATTATCGCACAACATGTGCAATGTACATTAGGGTAGTATTCAGTCGACTGCTTAACTAACCAGGAATCCCCTTCGTTTATTTTGATCAAACCCCCGATCCCCCATACAATCAAACAATATCGCCCCTCCCCCCTCATGGAATGGAACTGAGACAACAGACCACCAAACCTCGGCGACGTTGAGGGCTCGCTTGACGTCATCGTGTAGCACATCGGTGCCGACCACAGCAGTGATGCCCAACCTGCGCTTCCCCGTCACCACATCAATGTAATCATCGTGGATAGGTCTTGTAACTGTCATCACTGACCCAATGCTGCCGATGTGGTCTTCGTATGGCAGCGTCCATTTGTTAGTTTTCCTATGAAAATATTTATGTTTTTATAAAATTATGCAGGACGATATTAAATAAATAATTTTTTGCAATATTTCTTCTTTATAAAATATAGAGATGCTGCTATCTATAGGAAAGTTATGATGAAATTTTGATAAAATAAAATTTTAAATTGTGAATTTGAAAAAACTATTGAATTAACAGTAAATACAACCCAACTAAAGTAAGGATTATTTATAGATATTGAAAATATGTGAGAAAAACAATTATTTTCACATAATCTTGCTTCTGCAAACCCACAAGGTTGGAAACTTACTGGGTGGAAAACGCGAGTGGTTGTCCAAGCTTCGACATATATTTGCGAGTTTGTAGATACGTGGCGCTGTACGAGGGGATGGAGGTGAATTCCCCTCGGTTGTTACAAGCCATCTCATTCAACGTGGTGGTGCTGGAGAATGGTTTCCCGACCGAGTACGTGAATACTCGGACCTGTGTGGGTGGTGGGTGTTATTGCAATATGAGTGGTATTCATATTTATTCAACGGGGTTAAAACACGGGCAGTTGTCAGATCACCTCGCGCCCACCGTCGGGTTACCAGAGCTATTGGAGTGTGCTATGTATGGTTTAGACGTTCCTTCAATTTGGTACAACCCATTAATCCGCTAGGTTCGGGCAATTCGTCAAGTGGCTTGCCCAAGGACACAACCGACTAGCTAGCGACCATTTTAGTTGTGTGATCTAATATAGAAATTGAAATTAAATTTTTGTAAAGTTGAAACAAAGTCTGCATGTTGGCCCACAAAGTGGGAACACGAGATGCATAGTGGGAACTACTGCACCATATTACATGGGAGGTAATGCAGGGATATCAACCACACCAACTTAATTATTAATGAGATCGGGTGGAAGTGAAACATAATGTGCAACAACGTGGTGTATGATGCACATAACATAAGATCTGCTGCCATAATTGTGGTTACTAGTACCTGGGGGCTGCTAATATGAAGCAGCAACTTTCCAACATCTTTTTATATACATATGTCATATATATATATATATGTATAATTAGTTTGACAAATTAAAGCTATGTAATCTGCTGTTTGGATTATTGCTTGTTTGATTCTGTGAATCGGAATAAACATCAATTACTAACTTGGTTGTTATCGCCAAAAGTATCAAATGAGTTTAAAAGTATTTCACAATTCTGCCATTACATTCTCAATGTTAAACGAGGCAAAATACTTTTTTGTCGAGGTTCCACTTCTGGAAGGTTCTTCCCGGGTACGCAGCCCCCCCGTCCGTGAACAATAGAATGATAGAATTGCAGCCGGCTCTGATTGGTCGCGTCGTCGTGTTGGAGGCTTCTGATTGGTTGAGAACGCTGAACCCGAATTCAAACCCCACATCGAAGGAGGAGGAATTGTGAACTTTCAATTTGTCGAGCCACGATACGGCCATCTGGGGGTGGTGGGGCATTATTGGGGTGGTGGGGCATTATTGGGGTGGTGGGGCATTATTGGGGTGGTGGGGCATTATTGGGGTGGTGGGGCATTATGCATGGATGGCTCATTATTGGGGTGAAGCAGGCATGGGCAACATATGGTCCGCGGCCGGATCCGGCCAGTGAAGGAATTATGACCGGGCCAGAGTCTGTATCTAACCATTCCCTGTAATTAAGATATTGAATACTATTCATGTAATAATGCGGCCCACCAAGAATTTTCTACTAGAGAAGTTGTCCACCCCTGGGGTAACATCGATTGCTAAGGTACAAACATATTCGTAGGGGAATTAATTGTAAAACAATGGTGGTTGCAACAGTGAGCAATTCATTTCTACATATGTGTGGTGCATTTTCTCATTCTGGAACTGTCATTATTCTAGAGTCAGAAATAAAATAGTTTGTCAATATTTCAATCCATGTAGTATCCATGAATGTGTAGTTTGACGTATGTTCAAATGAATTTATACGTCGGCAAACAATGATTTCTTTACATGTCAACCTTGTAAACTGTGCTTTTTAACCGATCCAAGATTGGATGATAGCCCATCACAAGGTACAGTTTTGTATCGCATTAACTATTCGGCCAAAAAAACTACAACTATGCACTCTGTTCTTCCACATATGAATGGGGAACCACCTGTTTATTGATCGGGGTAGCTTGGATGAGTCCAGGACACGACTTCTCCAGATATTCAGCTTTCTGGTTGAAGACAAAGATGTTGAAGAAGTCGTTTCCGGCCAAAGTTGTCATGAGTTTGGCGACGGAGGATTTGATGAGACTCAGCGTGATTCCGATGATGCTCCCACTAGTGTCGATCATGACGAGGACGTCTTTGGGGGAAGCGATTCCCTGGGGATGGTTAGTTAGAATACATGAGTTCCCAGGTCCAAACATCCGACGCAACCAGCATTGAAATGTAACAGAGACTTCATTATTAAATTTGAACAACAATTTGTGGTGATAATAATTATCCCGCAAACGTGACATATCCAGGTAACAAACCAAAACTTTGGAAGAACTAATGGAAAATATGTTTAAAAAATTTCCAAAATTCCAAAATAGTTTTATTTTTTCACAAAGTTGTCACCTGAACAAACCACGGAGACTTGGTTGTGTCATGTAGGTCAACTGTCGAACATCCTGGGTTCCAAAGTTTACCCGGGAAGTAGCGAAACACCCCCGAATTTGTTCCCACAAACACCCATCGTGTTTTGGGTTGATTACTTGGCGAGCACATTTGCTTTTTGAACATCGGTTCGAGGTTTTGGGTCCATGAGATGTCCCGCAACACTTCAGCCCCTGGGGTGGGAATAATGGGTAATACGGGTGGGAATAGGTTGTATTTTGAATGGCACCTGTACTTAAGGTTCGAAACAATGGAAACTTGGTAAGACTGCTGCACAAAAATCGTAACCGAAGGTGCAAGTAGCTTGAATAACGATGATGATAAACAAGTCAGTGTCGTTCTGTTTATTTGTACTGTTTAAGATACAATCCACCATAATAATAATTCCTAAATTCTATTGAAATACTGAAGAAGTCAATTGTTGCAAGATGTATTCCAAACAAAATGAACAAAATATTATACTGGTTCTACAAAGATAAAGCATGATCCTGATGATTTATTTCACTATAAAGTGTTATAAATGGGTCTCCATGTATCAGTTTGCATTGGTTTGCAGTACATAAGCTCCAACCTTAGCAGCTCTGTGTAACTGGGTTCTTTTCCTTATATATATTACAAATCCATCAAATTAGTAAATGTTGCACTGAGCAATATAATGTGGGCGACGTGGTATACTTCGCGAAAGCGTCACCCATGGTTGGGATGAAAGGAAATAACGGATAAATGTTCGGAGTTATTTGACGCTTCAATGAACTTATATATTCAAAATGAGAGAATAATGATTTGCTTTAATCACAATTCACATATTAAGAGAGGCAGTGGCACTGGTTTATACATAGTTGTTAATATGTATGGATAGTGCTAGTTTTAAAATTGCTTACAAGAAGCAAACTAGGTTTATTTATTTCATGTTCGTGTTAAAGTCTTTATCACTGAATTCTTTTAATTATTTTAGCACATATTTATACTTTATTTTTTATAATTTTCATTAAAATATCCACATGAAAAAATTAAAATGTTAAAAGCAAAACAAATCCTGGGGTAATTTTAAATATGAAAAACGTTTATATTGACATTTGTACAGTGAGTGACTTTGTACTTAAATACTGGGACGATTCATATCAAGCAAAATAGCAATTTTTAAAGCAAGATATTTTCCCACAACCCCTGCCACAGACTCCAATCAAATAAACTTCACACTGAAGTTGAATGAACAACATAAACCTTGTGCAACTGATGCATTAAAATTGCAATTTTCTTCACCAGACTTATTAGTGTTGTAGGTTTGGTGATAATGGAAATATCATTAAAAAGTGATTTATATTCACCACCATTCATGTAATAAGTATAAATCGCCATGGGACCATGGCTATTATACCGCTCAGAAGTAATTAAGCCAGGCTGTGCTAATTATTCGGGTGGAATTATTTGGACCAATGTTTAGTTGCGTATGCTT
Organism: Ciona savignyi; assembly: GCA_000149265.1. Taxonomy (NCBI): domain Eukaryota; kingdom Metazoa; phylum Chordata; class Ascidiacea; order Phlebobranchia; family Cionidae; genus Ciona; species Ciona savignyi. The sequence continues at coordinate 39,062 of CH003420.1, forward strand.
GAAACAATGATTTAAAATGGTTCGAAAACACAGGGTTTTACTTTTAATGTATTTACATAATTAGGCTACAATTTATGTGCAAAATATGTACATACTTATACATTGGTTGATATAATTGTACTATGCTAGTCTGTTAAAATGTAACCCCTTGCAAAAAGAATAACTCGACATAATACTTAATGCAGGTTGATTTTGAATATAAAATCTATTTTAAAAAAGGATAAGTTTATTATTACTATTATCTTGACCCACTTAGAACTCCACAATCCACGTATTATGACATCATAGAACCTTAGTTAATTTTAGTTTATTCAATTACAACAGGGACCGTGAAAGTAAAAAGATATAATTAAATAAATATAAACGTGGCCGCCAAACCTAAGCGAAAACAATATTGAAACAAAATTATTTAACACAATATAAAGCCCTGAAGAAGATAAACATGTATATGCTATCATATCCTTGTATAATGTAACATCTCAAAATTATATGTTTAATATTTCTTTTATTTCAATTAACTATTTACATTATTAATGATGTCATAGTACCTTCATTGTAGACCTCTAGTGGAACGTGCACCGCGCTGGATTCGAACGAAACATTCTGTCCGAGGAGTTGCTCACTCTCGCTGAATCCACCTAGTGGCAGGAAACAGTCATCTGCGGAGTATCCATCGGGAAGTTGGAGGCCGCACCCGCACTTGGCGTTGAAGTAATACTTCGCCGTGGAACTTGTGTCGCTTGTTGATTCGTTCGTTGTCTTGTTGTAAAACCGAACTTGGTCACTCTGGATATCATGTTTGGTTATTATATCTGTTGTTTCAATATTTATGTTTATTTAATTATTTTCCGGTAATTTGTAATAACATACGGGGCTGTGTTAGATTGTGGAACATGAATTCGATTTTGTTTTGACTGCGTGTTTGCTGATAAGTTTTATACTGGCAAATATTCAAGGAAAAATACAAAATGAAAATTAAACCATGTCTTTAAAAAGCAGAATCTAAAGTCACAAATTATTGTCATAACTAGTTTGTTGTGTGTCTATACAAGGCAATCAACAGGCCAAGTTTAAGATACACAGTTACGCTAAATCTAAGCACAAATATTTAATGACAGATAATTTTATATAAAGAGATTTAGATCAACAGAGACATTGTATAAAATAAGTTGTGCTAGATAAGTCTGAATTTTAATTACTGTTAATAAATAGATAAATGTGTATATATATATATATATATATATATATATATAAATATATACGTAATTAACTTTGTAGTTTTACAACATAATTGGCTAACATAAAATTACCCACAAAAATATTTATACAATTTTGCCTAAAGATCATTTGTTCTACAGCACAATACCACTATATAATATGCACCTCTCATAAACACAGGGAACCCGCTTAGGATATTTCACGTTTAACCCACTTACAGTGAAGAGCATGGAAGTATTGATCGATCGCTTTATATCTTGGCCCGCCTTCGCAAGTTCCTGAGATTTCATTGATTTCGTTTGAAAACTTATTTCAGGGAAATTAAATGAAAAATGTTATTTGTTTTGACTAATGTTTTTACGAATAAACTGGGTCAATTTTATTAAACCAAGAATAAAAATAATACAAATTGTGTAAAAGTAGTTTGTGCTTGTATTTAATTAATTAGGTAATGGATTGTTGGTGGTTAGTTAACCATTGACAGTAAAGTAAGACAGGTTAATACTTTTGCAGATAAATCAATAAACATAGAACAACCATAAGTATTAGGAACTTTATTTTTAATCTTATTAAATACAGAGATATTTCATTAAAACTTGCAGAGATGTTAATAAAAACGTTTGAATATTCAAACAAATATTAAAACTTACTTCCACTTTATTTTCAGCAGTTTTGAAAATAGTTTGTAATAAATTCAATTTTTCCTGCAGCACACTGGAAGGGTCGATTGTCTTTACTACAGGGTGGTAGGACTCGTATATCTGGAAATAAAGTTCTGTAACAATTATATGTAAATGTATTGTGTGAGACATATCCACAATCTGGGTGGTTTGGACTAGTTCTCAAGTTGGTGAAATAACAAATAAATCCAATATTCGGCCTTCGTTGTTATGACTGCGCAAGATATATATGAAATGTGACCCGCTACTGAGAGGTAGCCAACTTTAAAAATTTAAGTGGAAAAAGAAAAATCCTAAAATGAAATACACACATTGGGTAAACTCACCAGTTTCAGCTGATTCATTGAACTTTCGTTTTCAACCAAGTCGACATTTATCTTTTGACCGAACTTCCTTGCAAATTCTTCCAACCTAGGGGAAAGTACATTTGTAGCCGCAGTGAATAATGCATGGGGTACATTGGCATATACATTGGGGAACCACCACAATAGAACCTGCCTTGTTCTTACAATACTGAGTGTATGATTTTACATCGAAAACCAATTTAAAACATCAATTAGTCCGGCCCGGTGGTCTAGCGGTTAAGTGCGTCGCCTTTTAATCGAAAGGTTGTAGGTGCGAAACTGGTCGTTAGCTAGTCGGTTGTGTCCTCGGGCAAGGCACTTTACGGACATTACCTGAACCCAGTGGATTAATGGGTTCTACCAAATTGAAGGAACGTGTCTACCATATACAACACACTGCAATAGCTCCGGTAACCCGACGATGGGCGCGAGGTGATCTGACGATTGCCCGTGTGATAACCCCCTAGGTTTTCCCATTCACGGGGATAAACATGAATATCCTATCCTATCCTATCCAATTATGCTGAACATTTAAAAGAAGTTTGTTACTTTTGAAACTTACCAAGTTAATGTTGCGTTTCCTTCACAATGTATGCACACAGCATTGACGATAATGAATAGGATCCAGAACTTCATTCTTGGACCTTTTAGTTCACAGGCAAAGTTACTTAAAATTTAATTCATCTGTTCCACATTGTTTTGGTCCAAAGTTTCTGATGAAAGAAAAATATATAAATCTGGGGAAATAGCTTGGTGGGTTAGAGCGAAACTGCCATTTCAAGTTCACAACTGCTTGCTAGGATACGATAATTATGTTTATCCCTGTGAATGGATAAACCAAGGGCGTTAACACATATACAAAAGATCACCACAATTGACTAGCTAGTGACCAGTTTCGCACCTTCAACCTTTTGGCTGAAAGCACTTATTGATGGACGGGGGCTGCAATATTACTTTGTCATCTGCCACCATCTGAATACCTCATCCGAAGTGATTATACAATGCTGACTCCTGACTGCTAACACACAAACATGGACTTATGGTTGCAGCTGACTCGGTGACTCTTTGGTCTTTCGCTGCAACCTTTTCTGTGAATTAATCTATATTACTATGCATTACTGTAAATAATGTGTTATTTTTTTAATTCTGATGTCAGCATAAATTTTAAAATGAACTTAAAACTGATCTATTTTTTCAAACATTTCCTTTGCAGCAATGCCTTTGTCAGTTTAGATCTTATTGAGATCATTGCAACAGCTTAACATCATTAAAGTCCATGGGAATCCAATTATCACTTCAACAACTCTTATTCGGATTTAGTTTATTTCTTTTTGACTACACAGTTTTTGAACTATTATTTATGGCATTACAGCATAAACCATCATAAACTTTCCGCCGATTAGCAACCAAAAGAATGGCATCAATATTAAAACGGAACAAATAAAATAATACCTGATTACCTGAGCAACCAAAGCCTTCTATTTAATCTGATATGATAAACCATCTGTTGTTCGAGAGAATATGAGAGAAGAAATGTTTATAAATAACCTTTCGCGTGTAAAGTTGCCTTTTTTCTTAAAACTCTCTTTTTAAAGCTACACTCAGTTCATAGAATTCGGTATAGATAGGATAATCATGTTTATTCCAGTAAAAAGTACGGTCGTCTGGCCGAATGGTTAACGCGTCCGATGCATATACCGAACTGTACAAAAACGGTCCGACTGAAAAGTTCATCATGGGTTCGAAAGTAGCCTAGGTAAAAAAGAATCTAACGACTGGCAACCCTTGGTATAAAGGATAGGATATTCATATTTATCCCTGTGAATAGGAAAACCAAGGGGGTTAACACACGGCCAATCGTCAGATCACCTCGCGCCAACCGCCGGGTTAACGGAGCTATTGCAGTGTGTTGTATATGATAGACACGTTCCTTCAATTTGGTAGAACCCATTTAACCGCTGCGTTTAAGCGATGACCGTAAAGTGCCTTGCCCAAGGACACAACCAACCAGCTAGCGACCAGTTTCGCACCTGCAACCTTTCGATTAAATGGCTACGCACTTAACCGCTGGGCCAACCAGCCGGACGAATGAGCGTTTTGTCGAGTAGACGATTGCCCGTGTGTTAACCCCCTTGGTTTTCCCATTCACGTGGATAAACTTGAATATCCTATCCTGTACCAGAGAGTTCCATAAACTTAATCCAAAGCAAACAGGAATATTATTCAATCGAGACTAAACTTTTACAGGTGTTAGCATTGTATTCCAATAAAACTAATTTCCCAATTCTATATCAGATATATAAGTTGTCTTATTTCGAGCAATGTGAAGGGAAAATGTTTCAATCGGATTAAAAAAAATATTAGAATGGTTGTTTGTTTTTATTACTATTTTTGTATGCCAACTTAAATATTTTATTCGGAAACAAGATACTAAGTTTGAATTTTAGATATTAAGTTTGGATTGGTAAATCGGGAACCCATTAGTTTCTGTTTGCAGTAACAACCTTATACATTTTGTATAATATATACTAAGGGTTATTAGTTAACCAGAACCCGTTCGTTTCCCTATAAAATATAGACATTAAGTTTTAATTGAAATCCCCGGAATCAAACAGTTTCTGCTTGCAGAATCAAACATTTTGTATCAGATATACCAAGAGCGATTAGGTAACCAGGGAACCCGATCGTTTATGCATGCAGAAGCATATAGATGGGGTGTAACCATTTAAGACCTCTATGCGCGACAGGATGTCCGAGCGGTACCCCCTTAGTCATTGTTTTGAAACGAGTGTTTTGCTGAGTAACAATGGTGGTGATTCCCCAATGTTTGTTTGGTTGGAAGCAGCATGTGCTAGGCTTCACGCCGGTGTTCTCGTTTAGCTGTAAAGTTTTGTAATCTCGGAGCATTGCTTTGTGAAATAAAGATGTGGAATGTGCATCTGCTGGCTGTTTTGTTGGGAACAAGTTACCGATGTACGAAGGGGTATGGGCTACATATTTTTAAGCAAAATTTTGTAGGGTTTTGAGTTTAGGTTGCCGATTCAGACTATAATTTTCATTGTAAAAAAATCTAAGACTTCCTGTGTTAGGATTTTAAGTGACAGCCGTTTGTGTGAGGTCAGTTTGCATTGGAGAGATAGGGAGAATAATTGGTAAAACGCCTTCTTATATATTTAGTGAAAAATTACGTTCGTTATTTTGCGTTAAAACTGTAGCACCAACAAAACATTCGCTCAATCTATGAGATCGCTTCCCGCAATAGTTGAGAATGTACTGAGACTGAGAAAAGTTGGAGAAAAAATGAGCAGGCATATAGGATAGGAGAAATAGGGTTTGAAACTTGGCTAGATAAAAAAGAATCTAACGAGTGGCAACCCTTGGTATTTAAGGATAGGATATTCATGTTTATCCCTGTGAATAGGAAAACCAAGGAGGTTAACACACGGTCAATCGTCAGATCACCTAGCGCCCACCGTCGGGTTACCGGAGCTATTGCAGTATGTTGTATATGATAGACACGTTCCTTCAATTTGGTAGAACCCATTAATCCGCTGGGTTCGGGCAATGTCCGTTAAGTGCCTTGCCCAAGGACACAACCGAGTAGCTAGCGAACAGTTTCGTATCACCGAATAGATATAGGCACTGAGAGAAGATTTTAGTTGTGGAAACTGGGTTGTATTTGAAACCGGTAGGGTGGATTTAGCAACAAATAAATTACTGCGCTAGATCGTGAACTACGATGCAAATTGTTGGCAAGCTAATTTATAGTTTAAAGTGGATATAAGTACAAAAGTGTGTCAAGAAAACCAATAATATCTAAATCAAATCAACAATTCACCATAGATTTATCTTACACAACTCTAATTTATGAAATAACCCGACCAAAACCACAATCTTACCAATTTGAACACAAGTCGTAAGTTCGACTCAGGTTGGATTTGATTAAATACAGAAGTAGACGATACACAATCAAATATAAGGCGAGTTGAACTATATAACAATGTATTAGAAAAAGCGACGATTCACAGTTTAATTGTTTGAATCTTTCTAAAAACCCTAATTATCGGGCAATTTATTGGAACTTAATATTGGAATGCAGATCAACGCGGTATTGTCTTTGTACGGCGATAAAATATCTTTAGAATTCAATAGAACAGGGAGAACTAAAAAGAAGGAAAGCGGGAAGGAGGGAAAGTGCACACTAAACTAAAGATTATACATTAGAGTTAGTTTTAAACATGGGGTTGGAGTTAGTTCTGGGGTTAAGATTAATATTTAGGGCAGGGTTAAAATTAATTTCCATAGTTTGAATGTGCAGTTTCCCCCCTTCCCTCTTTTTAGTGTTGCGCTAATAGAACTGCGGCAGTTAGTACTAAAATATGAGGTTTAAACCATTGTTACACTGTAAGAACATCGGCATAATGGATAAGTGGTATCCAACCTACCCCTGCCACAATACTGGTTTATATATTGACTTTCTGCATCAGTATGTCAATGCATATGGTGCTCAGAACACCCCTGTCCAGTACAACACAAGGGCGATCAACACGGCGATAGATAGAGCAAATATTGCAATGATTAGTTTGATCTCAGTGGCCACCTTCTTTGCAATCCATGTATCTTGCATCATTCGGTCAGTCACGTTATGTGTCTCCCCTGCTTGGTTCTCATATGGGAAAGTGGCGTCAGGAATGGGCTTGCCAAGGAATTTGCATATTGGTTCCCAACCCTGGCAAGTTGGTTTGGTGAAAATTAAATAGTTCGACCGATGGTAAATGCGTCGCCAGCATCCCAACGATTGCAGGTTCGAAACTGGTCGCTAGCTAGTCGATTGGTCTTGGGCAAGGCACTTAGCGGACATTGCCTTAACCCAGTGGAATGATGGACTTTATTAAATTGAAGGAACGTGTGAATCATACTGCATTACCTTTATTACGTCGACTACAATCAACCTGGCAACACTGCATTACCTCTTTTACGTCGACTACAATCCACCTGGCAACACTGCATTACCTCTTTCACGTCGACTACAATCCACCTGGCAACACTGCAATACCTCTTTTACGTCGACTACAATCCACCTGGCAACACTGCAATACCTCTTTCACGTCGACTACAATCCACCTGGCAACACTGCAATACCTCTTTCACGTCGACTACAATCCACCTGGCAACACTGCAATACCTCTTTCACGTCGACTACAATCCACCTGGCAACACTGCAATACCTCTTTCACGTCGACTACAATCCACCTGGCAACACTGCAATACCTCTTTCACGTCGACTACAATCCACCTGGCAACACTGCATTACCTCTTTCACGTCGGCTACAATCCACCTGGCAACACTGCAATACCTCTTTCACGTCGACTACAATCCACCTGGCAACACTGCAATACCTCTTTCACGTCGACTACAATCCACCTGGCAACACTGCAATACCTCTTTCACGTCGAATTCCAACAATTGCTTGGGCGGCACGACAGTTCGAACATACGCATTGTGACGTGTGAACCAGGTCTTCCATAGGAAAGGTTGCGGTTTTCCCGAGCCCTGAGACGTCATAAAATAGGAATTATGATTTAGAATTGAAATAGAAAGATCACTTCAGGGGAATACCCCATTACACCGGATAATATAATAGTACACTTGCTACGGAATTTCCAGACTTATTATTTTTATTCTACTAGTTTCAGGCAATGTTCGATGGGTGGATTGCGTAAAGACAGCACAACCGACCAGCTAAAGACCAGTTTCGAACCTACAACCCTTCGATAAACGGGGCCGACTGAGCTTACAGATTGGGGCATATATTTTCTGTGTGTCGGGTTACCGGAGCTATTGCAGTGTGTTGTTTAGTTTAGTTGTATATGATTCATACTCCTTTAATTTGGTAGAACCCATTAATAGCTGAGATAATCCATATAAAGGGTTAAGGCAATGTCTGTAAAATGCCTTGTCCAAGGACACAACAGACTAGATAGCGACCAGTTTCGCACCTGCAACCGTTCGTCTGATAGGCGCCGCACTAACCCACCACGCTAATCAGTGGTAACACGCACCCACACACAGACAACTCACCACTGTTATCTCGGAGAGCTTCATGTACCAGTTTGCCATCCTCTTGATGGATGGTGAGAGGTGATAGAATATGAGCAGGATGCAATAATTCTTCTGCGCTCGTTCTACCATGTTCTTGTAACTGGTGAACCATGAATCTTTGTCTCTCACCATTAGTATCACCTGGGAGGAATGTGAGAGTTTATTTGTTTATTATTTTGTCGATGAGGATTTAAAAATTTTAGTATTTGCGTGAGTCTTAACGTATTTACGCATTGTCATGGTGACTAAACGTTCTTTGTTTAACCATATACTCAGTTTTATTTTCATATTTTGATTAAAATATTTTTTCCATTTTTTTATTTTTCTACTTAAGATTTTGGGCCACGTCTGGCTATCCCGACACCAATTAATTAGTTTGGTCGTGTTTTGACGACTGTCGTTTTGCGGTCTTTATTCGGTTGTTTTCATCGTGGATAAAAATACACGTACTATTAATTTTACTGTATTACCACTGCATGTGAGCACCTATATAAGACTCTCACACCTTTATACCGGAGTATCACGTGGTTAGACGTATCGTGGATGTGAACCAGCATTAAACGTGACAACACATTCCATCCTCACATACCACCACAAGCGCCGTGCACTCAACTCAATTTGGTATGAAAACATCGACAATGTTTGAAGCACAACGCAAGTTCATGCGAGTGCACATTTCGTGAATTTAAGTCACTTTAGGTGATTAGTTGCTGGAAGTTATAGGTGGGACAAATATTTTGGTGTCAATGTTTGGCATCCGGTAATGGTTGTCTTTATTACAAACTATTTTGACCAAGATTGTGCACAATACGTTACAATGAGTATTGCGACATGTGCGTAACTACCACCAGTTTAGCTCGATGCAGTTGTTAAAAATTCATCAAATAGGATAGGATTTTCATGTTTACCCCGTGAATGGGAAAACCAAGGGGGTTAACACAAGGGAAATCGTCAGATCACCTCACGCCCACCGTCGGGTTACCGGAGCTATTGCAGTGTGTTGTAGATGATAGACACGTTCCTTCAATTTAGTAGAACACATTATCCCGCTGGGTTTAGGCAATTTCCATTAAGTGCTTTGCCAAGTATACAACATACTAGCAAACGACTAGTTTCGAACCTGCAACCTTTCGGTTGAAATGCGTTGCACTAACCCATTCACCTATATTCGGTCGGAAATTACCTTTGATTCCGGCCATCGATCGAGAAATTGATCGAAGAAATACGAATGAGGCATATCGACCACAGCATCCACATCAGCGTACACCGAGTCCATCATCTTACTAAGGTCCTTCGATCTTCCTTCCCACACATCTTCCCACTCTTTGAACGCGTATTCGATCGCTTCTTCTATGTCGTACACTGTGGAGGGGTGAATGAGGGGGTGAATGTGGGGGGTGAATGGGGTTAAGCACTTTAGATCCAACGTTCGATGTGTCGGTGCCACGATTTGAGATTTTGTCGGAACAAAGGTAATTTAATGCGTCCCATGACCCATTTTACACTGTGTAGGGGGGTCATTATGAAGGGTTCGTGTTCGGTATGGTCGTGTGGCCGAATAGTTAAGGCGACCGATACATATACCGACTTACATACGAAAAAACGGCCTTAGCAATGAACCCCGAAACTAAGCCCAGTAAGAGGTTCCGGGTGCATTTGACAGATTAGCTTAGTGGTCGAGCTGAAGGGTTGCAGATTCATAGCTGTTCGCTTGTGTCCTTGGGCAAGGCACTTTATGGACATTGTCTGAACCCAGCAATTTATTGGGTTCTACCAAATTGAAGGAACGTCTCTACCATATACAACACACTGCAATAGCTCCGGTAACCCGACGGTGGGCGCGAGGTGATCTGACGATTGCCCGTGTGTTAACCCCCTTGGTTTTCCCATTCATGAAGATAAACATGAATATTCAATCCTTATATGCAAATCAATATCGTGACAATGGTATGAGGATGGACAACCTCCCTCGCCGCAATTTATCGCTTCACCGATTCATTATGTCGGCCCTCGTATGCTTGCTCAAGTAGAAAGACGTTCAATGAATTTGATCTGAAAGCCGCTTAAACAACAACTTGTGTCACGAAATGACATTGTCGCGAATTTAACTCAATTCCTTCCAGAGTTTTATACGATTGTTTAAAGCAATATTATGACATCATAATAAACTCGGGATTTATATTTATGACGAAATATTACCATTATCCTCTGATTGTTTTAGAAATTACAATCGCTGTTTTACCGCAAAATAGATTCAAATATTTATTGTTAATTGTCAACTTATTTGCGGTCAAAACTTCTTTATCTCCCATACGACTTGGGTCGAATGTAAACCACAAGGCGAACTCACTTTAACTCGTGGCCCGTAAGCACCAAACTCACTTTAACCCGTGGTACGCACCCAACCACAGGAATTCGCACCGCAGCAGTACAGATTATACGAGAACGCGCCACGAACTGAGGATTAAAATTAAATTTGTCTCATTTCAACCGCCGATGCGTTGTTCTGGTTGGAAGCGCCAGACATGGGTGTTAACAAAGACCATAGATTCCAGCGATGACGTAGGAGGTAATGTGATAGGTTTATATACCGATTCCTTATAGAAAGATAAAAGGCGCATCATGGGTTCGAAACTTGGCCAGGTAACAAAATGTCGTTTCGCCGAAGCCTAAAATGGAATGTTGGAAAAGCTACCAAATGGTAAGCACCACCCACTCACAGCATTTAAAGGAATTTCAGGCAACGTACGAGACCAGTTACATTAATAAAGTTCATTGAGCGGGGTTGTGGGGTTTCATGTTATTAGGGGGAGAGTATAGCGGTCGATATTGAGGGGGGCTTACTGACGGCAGATGTTATGAGAAGATAGTGGCGAAGGTCCTTGTTAATGAAGAAATCGTTCGATCGGTCAGTTTAATTTGGTAACTTTGATTCTCGTTAAACTTAAAAAAACTCAATCATACACAACACACTGCAATAGCCCCGGTAACTCGACAGTTGTTTTCCCAATAACATGGATAATCATGAAAATCCCTATCCTTTACATTTTTCCTTTCACGGGGATAAACATGAATATCCTTATTCTAGCTCCCTGTAAGACGCTTAGGAAGATACATGTAGCCACAGCAGGTGTAATCCCCATAGTTATTTATTTTATTTATTAAAAATTTAATTTATTAATGGATTTCAACAGCCGATTATTAGATAGGCAAGCACGGGTTGGTTAATGTATAAATGTCCAATATAGCTTGAATGAGCCAAACGTAGCCGCGCATTCTTGAGTAATGATTAACCCAGCAGGCCATGATATACCTCAACATAACATGTTTGGAATCAAAGTCAATTGAGTTCAAAAGTTTAAATTTAAATTCGCGGCTTTTCGAAGTACTTTGCTGGAAGGCGTGACTAATTAGAATTTGTTTATTTTAAGACGGTGCTCAAAATTACCAAAATAAATCATTCGATTCGTGTTTGACACCAAATGACCCGACAAGTAATAAAACACGTTTTGAAGTATTTTGGATGATGTATGATGTTTACCGATTAATCATTACAATTGCTACAAGTTCTATTTTTTATCAATGTTATAAACTTATATAAAGGATTTGAACACTTTATATCTTATGTTTGACGATAAATAGCTTGCTTAACCAAAAGATTTTAGATATATAATAATTTAAACTTTTAATAAATTATCCTAAAGTAAAAACCACATTAAACAATGAAATCAAACCTGATCCGTAACCGAGTATTCGTAACGCCTTCGCCATCGACTTCGTACCAGTCTTAGGCGCTCCAGCGCATATAACCTTCATAACTGTGCTGGAGTATATTCACATACAGCTGTTCACACCTAAGATAAACTGTCTGTTAAGAAAGTTACAGCTTTAGTGAGTTGTCGTGTTTATATTGGCGAGCTACGTTTCTCTTATGTTGAAGACGCGAGCACTTATTCACTTGCAATTACTACGAGTATCTTCATGATATAATCTTATATCTAACCATCGCAATCGACATTGGTCTAATGTCTACAGTGACTGGTTTATCAGCGCAGCCCACTCGTATGTGGACGCGACTACAAAAATCAGGTTCGATTGAAATAATTGCGACCCCAGCTACTTCAGTACCAGTAACCTCGGAAAGGTACACCGGGTTCAACTTACAATGGAATTCGCTCACAATCAAAACAAAAGGTGACAAAACAAACAGGCTTAAAACGTCATAGAGCCCATTCGTTCCTTCCATTGAAGAACTATTACAGCTGATAAGTGAGATTATCTAGAAACTTGATCTTATAACTTCAACATTATATTCTACGTTTATGATATAGAATAAGAATGCCCTGGGCAAATCGGGATTAAGTAAGCTCGTAATTAATTCATTGAAAGTTGAATTTCAGCGAAATTAGCTTCCTCGGCATAATTTCCTCCTAACTGGAAATCTCCTGTCGTATATTTCTTGAAAGCAATCAAACAACCCCCCAAGGCTAGCGTTAAACACAAGAGGAACAACTCGACATTTAAAAACATTCCATTAAGTGATTTTGTTCAAGAACACTGTCAAAATCTTTATCTAAATAAACCATGCTTAAACACAAAACAAATAAAAACTCTTAAAATTAAAGAAATTACGTCAATGCTCGATTATCGGAAAATAATCTGACTTTAACTATTTTTCAAAACAAGTCACAAGGTTAAATACTTCTACAGTTCAAATAAAACCTTTCTCAATAACCTTGCTAATGAGAGATCAAGGTTAATTCAATTTGCACTTTGCCAATAAAGACACGAATTGATATTGTTAAACTATTGTAACCTCTCCAATAAAGCACGCAGCCTATACATACTGGTCCTAACTGCCATGCAATATCTTCCCACTGTTAACTAACCCCTCACCCTTATAACTATTATTGCTGCTGAAGTTAAAAGCGCGGTGTGCACACATCAGACCGGTATTACTGTACAACCGGTATCGAAGCAGCTGTATTTATCGAGCTGTTCATCGAATTAAAAGCTGAATCATCTTTCTCCCAAGCTGCAGTTGCAGTGATTGAAATTAATACTCGGAATCTGCTACGAACAACTGTTCCACCGCTAAAGCCGAACTAGCAATTAGCGATTTGCGAGAACACTTGAAAGGGAAGCAATACTTCCTAACAATCGACGTTGACATTTCCAACCCTCGTATTGTGCGACGCGGTGTTGTTTTGCGATGTTGACTTTCTGGCAGAAAGATTGCATTTCACCCGTGACCCTCTCTCACGGTATATAAGCCTCGCATGTCCCTCGCATATGGCTCTCGAAACCACTGTCCGTAATACTACGGTCTATTTTTAAACAAAGACATTTCTTCGAAGCCTTGCAGAAATAATACGCAGTACAAGAACGTAGTATACACATGATAAATAATCACACGTCTTCGCGACGAGTCGTACGACGACGATTACGTATTAACACCGCTATGTTTCAATTACCATACACAATATACAAAACCCAATTTGTAAAATCTGGTCAATTTTACATGATAAACGGTGGTATGTGATCGAATGCTGGAGTAGTAGTCGACGAAAATAGAAGAAATTACGAAGTACAGAATGCATTACATGGATGGATCAATATAGAAGGTAGAACAGCCCGACACCCACGACAAGTGCAATGAGGGAAAATGCAATTTTTATCTCGGAAGCAGTTTGCTTTGCTATCCACGTGTCTTCCATCATTTTTGTGGCGATATTTCGGGGAATTCCCGCTTTGTTTTCGAAGGGGAATTCCCCGTTAGGAACTTCTTTCCCCAGGAATTTGCAGAGCGGTTCCCAACCCTGGAAGAGAAATTTACGGTTTTAAAAAATACCACAACATTCAAACACTATGTCTCTTGTTGCAATGAACACGTCATAATACACGACTACGTCATACACGCTCGATTATCCGATTAGTTCGGCTTACCGCGGTCACGTGGTATTCGAGGAGCTGATTGGCTGGCACAGTTGCTCTGACGTATGCATTGTGACGTCTGTACCAGGATTTCCACACAATGGCATGAGGCGTGAAACCTCCCTTGGGGGAAATTGTAGTTTAATGTTTTGAATTAGTTCTTATATTGTCATATAGTCTATTATTAGTATCTAATTTAAAATGTTTGCACACGACTGTATTATTGAATGCTTAGTGCCTTAGCTATCTATAATGCGGAATCTATGGGGAAAGCAGGGCACAGTACAAGCACATCATGCTGCGTGGGAACCTAATGTAAAACAAGAGGAAATGAGAAAGCTTTCCGTCGGACCGAATTGCTTGGTGGGATATTGCGTCGCCTTTCAGCCTAAGGGTTGCAGATACAGAACTGGTCGCTATCTAGTCGGTTGTGTCCTTGGGCAAGGCACTTAACGGACATTGCCTGAACCCAGTTAATTATATTAAATTGAAGGAACGTGTGTATCATACACAACACACTGTAATAGCTCCGGTAACCCGACGGTGGGCGCGAGGTGATCTGACGATTGTTCGTGTGTTAACCACCTAGGTTTTCCCATTCACGGGGTAAACATGAATATCCTATCCATCAAACCCTTTCCAGCTAGTTGACAATCGCGACACAAAAATCGCCATAGTCAATCCAGGTCTACAGTTGAGCAAAACACATCATGGCTTCCCCAATAACTACATCGTACCACCGAACTTGTGAACAATTTCTCCTGCCAATTTATCATCCGTCGAAGGGCGGGAGAGAGCGGAGTTAGGTACTTCACGTGACCATGTTCCTTTGTGCTTCGCGTCACCATCCCTTCGAAGCTTTTGAACCACTCGTCCTCATTGTTGCGTGTCATTAGTATCACCTGGGGAAGTGTATGATGGATGGGTGGGTGGGTAGGTAGAGGGGGGTTGGTTGTATGCGGGGGGTGAATGGACGGAGGGGTCGTTAGGTGGGTTGGTGGTTTAGTCGGGTGGGTTGTATGTGGGAAGTGAGTGGGTGGGTTGTATGGGTTGGGTGAATGAATAGGTGGGGTAGGGTTGTAGATTGAAGTTCACCACCAGGGTTTAACAAGAGCCAACATGGAGGATAGAATACATATTAGGGGAAACACCAGGAGATTTATCACATAAGCAAAACAGTTTATTTGAACATGGAAATTATAATGGTTGTTTGCATGAGAATTGGTTGCAATAATCTTTGATTATATGGAATTATGGACCTTGAAAAGAAGGATTATTGAAGTACACCAACCCAAATAAGCATCATGATATACAATATATTGAAGTAATACCAACCTTGGCATCTGGCCACTTCTTGAGGAATTCGTCGAAGAACAATGAATGAGGGACGTCCACTATCGCGTCCACGTCTTTGTAGGTGTCCATTATGTCGTCAAAATGCTTGACTTTGTCGAAGAACACGTCTTCCCATTGTTTGAACGCGAACTCGGTCGCCTCCTCGACGTCATACACTATGGACACGTCACAATGTCAATCTGGGAGGAGGTAATGACACAATCGCAGTCCGCAACGCATTACGTACAACAATCCGCAAAAAAAGTCCGTACCGCAACACGCAACATTAACCGCAAGGAAGTCCGTGCCGCAGTACGCAACACAACACGCAACGGAGTCCGTACCTCACTATGCAAAGAAAAAAGCAACACAGTCCGCTAGGTTGGAACCTTTAATGAGCTTGTCACCAAGCTTATATCGCGCTAACCATTCGGCCAAACGGTCATATTGACGTTAACTATACCAGAAGCCTTTTGAGTGGAGTGTGCCAGTTTAATAATATGACCATTATGCCAGCCACGCTCGCCTACTATTGGTTTGCATAGTCAAATATATAATTTAAATATTTTTAATTAAGACTGATGAGTTGCAAGTTTTACGAATTTTAATATTACACTTTTCGGCGAGGTCGGCAGCCAACAAGTTTATGTATAAAATGCATGTATTAATGTTAGCAGCATAATAACACAACCACCCTACAACAATCATATAAAAGCAAATGGGCAGTAAAGTCTAACGGTTTTTAGCGGGAAAGATAACGTTGAAGGCGACAGGTAATTAGCAATCAACGCACAGATGAAAACGCACGAGGATAGACATTTTACATTAAGATTGTTGATTTTGTGCAGCGTACACAGTTTTAGTTTACATATGCTTATAATAGGATAGAAGAGGATATTCATGTTTATCCATGTGAATGGGAAAACCAAGGGGGTTAACACACGGGCAATCGTCAGATCACCTCGCGCCTATCGTCGGGTAACCGGAGCTATTGCAGTGTGTTGTATATGATTTACACGTTCCTTCAATTTGGTAGAACCCATTAATCCGCTGGGTTCGGACAATGTCCGTAAAGTGCCTTGCCCAAGGACACAACCGACGAGCTAGCTACCAGTTTCGCACCTGCAACCTTTCGATTGAAAGTCGACGCACTTAACCGTTAGACCAACCAGCCAGAATATAGAGATTGCGTGCGCGTTAAATCACACGGCGTGCCATAAAAAAAACAAAAAAAACTTTTGTGTGCCACAGTTTGCCGACTGGTTTATACTTTACAAGGAATCTGTACAAAATGTAGAAGCTTCCACATGTGTGGCTGAGTCGGTTAGGTTGTGGGATCGAAACCGGTCGCTGGCCCAGTGGGTACCTTCGTGTGATAACCACAATTGCGGTAATCACTCAGTATATCCTATATTAAATGTGGGTTATAATATATTCACTTCCACAAATTAGGCCTTGAATGTTATACACCCAAGGGTAAAATAGCAGTGTTGTAATACAGATGTGACATATTTAATGCACCCTTTTCCCTTGTGCATATTTTGCATTAGCTTCACCCCGAGGGTGCCTTTAAATACTATCACCCCGATATCATAATGAAATTAACATTTATGCAGGTGAACCCTCGCCACGAAATTTCCAGTCTCGACTTTCGCCGAAGCCTGTGACGTCACAATACCACAACAGGTCGAGTATTATTAACCATTGCTACTATGTTCAGGAGTGTTTTAAAATAATTCACATCTTCCAAAGGTATTGTAGCCCTATTAGGCCTTACCTGGATCATAACCCAGCATGCGTAGTGCTTGTGCAAGCGACTTGGTCCCAGTCTTTGGTGCCCCAGCACATATTACCTTCATGCTTAATTGAACTCAATTCTACTGAAACTAAACTGACTAAAGAATGCTAGTAGCAGCTGTAAGAATGGAGATAATAATATTACTGATAGTGGAAGCTGGTATTGTCTCACTGTCTGCGCGATTTCGGTCGAACTAGCAGCGCAAATGTTGACTGATTGTATAAATGTGCGAGAAGCGCTGAACAAACCGTTTGAAGGACAACATCGCTTCAAGGTAGCGAACTATTGGTGCGTGTCGTAACAGACGAAGATGATTAACTATCAAACATAGCTGCACACTAGCACCACGTGTTTATAGTTGTAAAACAGATTCATTATATTCGGTCGAGATTTAAACTTTCGAATCACAATTGTCACGCTTGGATGAGAACCAACTAAAACCAGACATTTTTGTGACGTCACAATCGTAAGAATAATCCATTGTTGCGTGTTGTAGTACAGACGACATTTGAAAGTGTATGGCGTTGCAATGGTGGATCATTGTTGTGTATTATATGGTTGATAGTTGTGATAGCAGCGCTGGTGGTTGATTGTTCCAACTGACCATGCGGTAGGTTGGATCTCTGCCATGATATGTTGAATGTTCCTATTTGTTACAACAGGTGAACAAGCCTCTTGCTCAGCTGAGTTCATCTACAACTGGCAGATTTAAAGGAAAACCACATGCAGCTGTGACTAATTAGATATGGCTTTTAATCGCTTGCGAGGCAAACTTGATTTGTTTATTTTCACCCAACATGTCGGCTGCCGGTTGGTAGTGTCTCAAGGTACTTAGCGAGCATCAACGTCCCTTGCGTTTTCATATCCACGGGAATAAACATGGAGCTTTGTATGTTATTAAAGTCCGACCGGTTAGTCTGACGGTTTAGTGCGTCGCTTTTCACTCGAAAGGTTGCAGGTGCGAAACTGGTCCCTAGCTAGTCAGTTTTGTCGTTGGGCAAGGCACTTTACGGGCATCGCCTGAACCTGAAGCCTGGTACTTGCTCGAAGCACCACGAGTCCCTACTTGGGACGAATCGCTCGTATTACTGCCGAGGCTGAGGGATAAACATGGACATTGTATGCTATCCAGTTTCGGACATTGTATGCTATCCAGCAAGCTATTCGGCCGCACAATTAGGGGAATAAGTGTCCCCAAATTACAATATTTCGTATGGTTAGTTGGTAGGGTGGTGGTTCGATACTCGTGGGTTGCTTTCCACCTATTCAGTCCAGATTACTTTAGCTGCAGTAGAAATTGCGGATTTTCTGCAACCGGGTTAATCCAGCAACATTGATTGCCATGGTTGGTGGACATCTACAAGGTTGATATATTTGTGGTTGTACCAGCGGAACACGGAAGCCACGGATTTCAAAGTTTGAATCCAATGTTGGCGACAGAAAAGCTTTAATGCGCTGAACAAACCATGTTTTTGAATATTATGTTTATTTATAATAAACTGCCAAACAACTTTATTTAAAACTTTACACAACAACTAATTGTTTCACGCGCTGGCTTTCTGCGGGGGTTTGAGATTGAATCCTCCGCCTGTGAACCGCGCTGCATCGGTGCGCTGTGGTTGGATGCTCGATGAACCGGCTTGCACCAATGCCCGTTCCCGTTCCCTGGGGTTTAATACATCATTATTACCAAACAAACGCATGAATACCTCATTATTACCAAACAAACGCATGAATACCTCATCATTACCAAACAAACGCATGAATACCTCATTATTACCAAACAAACGCATGAATACCTCATTATTACCAAACAAACACATGAATACCTCATTATTACAAAACAAACGCATGAATTACTCATTATTACCAAACAAACGCATGAATACCTCATTATTACCAAACAAACGCATGAATACCTCATTATTACCAAACAAACACATGAATACCTCATTATTACAAAACAAACGCATGAATTACTCATTATTACCAAACAAACGCATGAATACCTCATTATTACCAAACAAACGCATGAATACCTCATTATTACCAAACAAACACATGAATACCTCATTATTACAAAACAAACGCATGAATTACTCATTATTACCAAACAAACGCATGAATTACTCATTATTACCAAACAAACACATGAATACCTCATCATTACCAAACAAACGCATGAATACCTCATTATTACCAAACAAACACATGAATACCTCATTATTACAAAACAAACGCATGAATTACTCATTATTACCAAACAAACGCATGAATTACTCATTATTACCAAACAAACACATGAATACCTCATCATTACCAAACAAACACATGAATACCTCATCATTACCAAACAAACGCATGAATACCTCATTATTACAAAACAAACGCATGAATTACTCATTATTACCAAACAAACGCATGAATACCTCATTATTACCAAACAAACACATGAATACCTCATTATTAAAAAAACAAACGCATGAATACCTCATTATTACCAAACAAACGCATGAATACCTCATTATTACAAAACAGACGCATGAATACCTCATTATTACCAAACAGACGCATTAATACCTCATTATTACCAAACAAACGCATGAATACCTCATTATTACCAAACAGACGCATTAATACCTCATTATTACCAAACAGACGCATGAATACCTCATTATTACCAAACAAACAGTGTTTATCAGTTAATCAGTGGTAGTTAAACCGACAAACTTTAGCTGACGGGGAAATTCACCCACAAACGTGACGTCATATCCAAATAGTCTGGTGGCTCTGTGCGTCGCTTTTGAACTGAACGGTTGCAGGTTCGAAACTGGTCACTAGCTAGTCGTCTGTGTTCATGGGCAAAGTATTTAACGGACATTGCCTGAACCCTGTGGATTAATGGGTTCCTAAATTAAAGGAACGTGTCTATCATACACAACACACTGCAATAGCTCCGGTAACCCGACGATGGACGCAGGGTAATCTGACGATGTCTGTGTGTTAACCGCCCGTGGTTTCCCACTACAGGGAACTATGGACATATTGCTCACTTTTGCTGCTGTTCCTTCTTCTTGTGCAGGAAATACTTCTTCTTGACGTCTTGCAATTCTCTCGCCAATCTCTCAATCTCGTATTTATATTCGGCCGATTGGGATTCGTACATGTTTAGCTCTGATGCAAGTCTCTGTGGTGTGGTGTGTGAGATAAAGACGCGAGTGATCTTACGTTTGTTTCACTTATGCATGAGCGTTAAACTTATTAATCGCTAGCTACAGTAGAAATATAAATGAATAAGAGCCGCATCAGAAGGATGAAAGAGCCGCAGGTTTCCGACTCTTAAAATAGGGGAATCACCTTCATTTGCTTGGTCTTATCGCGCAAGGTGTTCTTGTAAATCCCAAGTTGCTCGGAGACCTCAGGACCGGGTTGTCGAGCCAAGATGTGTTTGAGCTCCATGTACAACTTCTCCTTCTCCTGGATGAGAAGCTCCTTGTCGACCACCTCCTCCGTCTTCTGGATCAATCGCTTCTGCAACGCCTGTCGTGTCGTGTCGTTAGTCGTGTCTACCTCGTGGGGAAATATTGTTAGATGGGCAACCTTGTGTAAATAAGTGTTAAATAAATAAGAAACGTACTGAATGATTACTTCACTATTTAATGATTCTGGTTCTCTTAGATCAGAGGGAATAAAAAAAACTTGGAGCCGCAAAACTAATAATATTTTTGCAATAAAAGGAAAACAACACTGTGTGAGATAAAGACGCGAGTGTTCTTCTGTTTGTTTCATTTATGCATGGGTATTAAACCTATCTATTTTAGATCTTATTTGGATTGTTTAATGTCCTATATATGGTTCTCAGTATATAATTGTGTTACTTGTGTACAATGTCCAACCACACTACCAACCATGGTTACACATGGTTCCACCAACCTGGACTTTCTGTATCATCTCGTAAGCGCTGGGATCCGATCCTTCCAACTTCCTCCACCGATGGATGTTCATCGGATTCTCCAACTCCTCTTCGAGGGCTTTGCATCGAGTTCGTTCTCGAAGCAATTCCCGCTGCGTGTGGTACACCTCGCGTCTGCGTGCGTCGTTGTTATCTGACGTGCCGCACACACATTCCACCACGCACCACCGTGCCGCACACACGCACCACTGTGCCGCACACACATTCCACCACGCACCACCGTGCCGCACACACATTCAACCACGCACCACCGTGCCGCACACACATTCCACCACGCACCACCGTGCCGCACACACACACGCACCTCAAATCCTCCACAGACGCGACGCTCTTCGTCAAAGTTGTTTTCTCTCTTCGAAGATTCTTGATTTCGAGCTTAAGGATCCGAATATCGTCGAGTCGCTGTCGGTACTGGAT
>CH003420.1:71634-103595 GCA_000149265.1 Ciona savignyi
ATTTCAATTAAACCACATTCCATTGTCTGAGAAGTAGTGCTGATTTCGATGTGAAATTATGCATGATAAAGATCAAAACTAAGTAATGGTCCCAATCTATAAGCCAGTAACTTAATACCATTACACCCCGGTTCTGAACGGTCTTAATACTATATCCTGAATGAACCCCCCCCCCCCCCCCCCCTGCTAGTAAAACCTTGTTTTGCCCCCCACCACCCCCCACCTCGTTTCAATCCACTGATCTGCCCCCCCCACCACCCCCCACCTCGTTCCAATCCACTGATCTGCCCCCGCAAGGTCTCCTTCTGACCCTCCACATCAGCCTTGCTTTCCTCCACGGCTTGCAACCTCCGTTGGATCGTCTCCCTCATCTTCGTCAGCCTCGTCGTGTCCTGTCTCATCTGGTTGATCTCGTCCTCTCTCGCCTGGGGGGTATCGGGGTCAATTGGGGTCAATTGGGGTGAATCAGGGTCAATCGGGGTCAATTGGGGTGCATCGGGGTCAGTCGGGGTCAATTGGGGTCAATTGGGGTCAGTCGGGGTCAATCGGGGTCAATTGGGGGCAATCGGGGATAATTGGGGTCAATTGGGGTCAATTGGGGACAATTGGGGGCAATCGGGGTCAATTGGGGTCAATTGGGGTCAATCGGGGTCAATCGGGATCAATCGGGGTCAGTCGGGGTCAATCGGGGTCAATTGGGGGCAATCGGGGATAATTGGGGTCAATTGGGGTCAATTGGGGACAATTGGGGGCAATCGGGATCAATTGGGGTCAGTCGGGGTCAATCGGGGTCAATTGGGGGCAATCGGGGATAATTGGGGTCAATTGGGGTCAATTGGGGACAATTGGGGGCAATCGGGGTCAATTGGGGTCAATTGGGGTCAATCGGGGTCAATCGGGATCAATCGGGGTCAGTCGGGGTCAATCGGGGTCAATTGGGGGCAATCGGGGATAATTGGGGTCAATTGGGGTCAATTGGGGACAATTGGGGGCAATCGGGGTCAATTGGGGTCAATTGGGGTCAATCGGGGTCAATTGGGGTCAATTGGGGTCAATTGGGGGCAATCGGGGTCAATTGGGGTCAATTGGGGTCAATCGGGGTCAATTGGGGGCAATCGGGGTTAATTGGGGTCAAACACTGGTCCAATGACGGATTATATTGTGACAAATTATATCGACCACTTGTTGCTCCAAATTAGGATGATTTACCTTCAAATCTGCAGCTTTGTTCTGGTTATCATTAGCGAGAGCATCCGCTGCGTCGATCTGGTTCGAATAATCCTGTTGAAGCTTGGTGAGCCGAGCGTTCAGCAGATCGGTATCGCGTACGGCTTTTTCATGAAGGATCTGTGGGGAATGGAGGGTTAAATCAACAAATCACCAACCCCTCGTTATCTCTAACTCACCCTCTGTTCTTTCACAATCTAACCCCACCTACACTTTAATCCAACTCTAAACCCCAACCCAATTAAAGCCCAGCCCTCTCACCCCCTTACTACCCCTCTGTTAAATCACCCCCCTCACCCCCCAACTCACCCTCTGCTCCTTAAGTTGTTGCTCCAACCTGGTGTTGTCATCCTTGCATCGCTGGAGTTGGTTCTGCAGATTCTTGATCTCACCCACCCTCGCCTCCAAATCCTTCCTCCCCCCCCCAAGCTCCCGTTCCAACTTCTCCTTCTTCCTTGTCTCCCGCTGAACCTCGTTGTGCTTCATCTGAATGTCCTGCTGCAGCTCCCCCACCTTCATCTCAGCCGCATCACGATCCGACTCCGCCTTCTGCTGGGATGCAGATGCGGCCGAGAGCCTCTCCCGCATGCTCACGATCTCGGTGAGCAGCTCATCACGTTCGTGAGTCACTTCCTCCTTCATCTTCAGCAACTCATTCACGCTGGAACATATTGTTACCTCACAATCGAATGATACACATGCAAACTTGTATGGTGGAGGTACAATATGATCGAAATACTCGATGTTTCAAATGCAGTCGAGTTGAGGAATTGAATTCTCACATTCAAATGGGGTGGGAACAAACCACCTGGTGCAAGATGGAAAATCGTCAGATCACCTCACGCCCACCGTCGGGTTACCGGAGCTATTTCAGTGTGTTGTATATGATATAGACTTTACTTTAATTTGGTAGAACCCATTAATCCGCTGGGTTCAGGCAATGTCCGTTAAGTGCCTTGCCCAAGGACACAACCGATTAAGTAAACCTTCTCAGATAACTAAACTTATTTGATGCCACGACCAAAATAAAGAAACATTAAAATATGAAACCTGTGTTCTTGACCCATCGACAGCCCGGCTCCCTGCTCCACCAGTTTGGTGAGATTCGCGATTTCCAACTTGAGACTTTGAATCGTTTCCCTTGCACGAGTTTCCCTTTCTGTAGCAGCATCTACCATCTTCCAAGCTTTCTCAAGTTCCTGCTTTAGTTGCTGTATGGTGGCCTGTACATGGGGGGGGGGTATTATTCTGCCATATTAACTGGGTGAATATGCTACAGTGGGATGGTTGACCATGTATTTCTAGTCCCTGGTAAAGTCTCATTGTAATACAATGGCAATAACTACCCACCAACATTAAATAAAATGTATTTTGCGATCATATTTACAAAACTAGGTAAATACCAATGAAGTGCCCCAAATCCTATGGAAATTGATATAAATGTAAATTACCTCTGCATTACATTGTTTAAGTTTTAATGACAAATCGTTAAAACAGAATAGCATGACTTTTGCCTGAGATGCCCACACACCAGTGGTAAAAGTACCTGGTCGTCCTGTGACAGCTTGAGAGCTTGCGACACCTTCGATGAGTTGGTGACGATTTCCGCGTTCAATTCCCGACATTTGCTCATCAATCGCTTCTCGCTTTCATGGGATTTCTTCAGCGCCTTGTGCAACTTCTCGTACTCAACGCGGAACCTGGAGCAACAACCGCGATGTTTATGTGATTTCCGTGTGGATTATCACTTGGAGGGATCGATGCATTGTGGAAATTTTGTTTGTGGCCCAAGTTCTTAATGTTTGTAACAATTATTTATAATGTTAATCTGGTCTCTGTGGAAACTACAGTTGGAAGGGATCCAGCTGACATAATGTGTCAGTTTGTCATTGTAACATTGTTGTAAAAGGTTTTTGTTTGTGGCCCAAGTTCTCAATATTTGTTACAACTGTTCAAAATGATGAACCATCCTTATACACTGTGTTGTGGATATCAGGTGTATATTATGCATTCCCAGTGGTTGTTGGGCAAATTTGTTGTATTCATACCGTCAAGCATGTGTAAAATTAACCTAGGTTGAGATATAATTAGCGTTGATATTATAACAATTTAATAAATGTGCAGACGCGGTTGTGAAACCCAAACAAAATTGGGTGAGGACAATTAGTTTAAACCATAGTTTGTTACTGGTGATTAGGATAGGATAGGAAGGATAGCCTAGGATCTTCATGTTTATCCTCATGGATGGAAAAACCAAGGGGGTTAACACACCGGCAATGGTCAGATCACCTCGTGCCCGCCGTCGGGTTACCGGAGCTATTGCAGTGTGTTGTGTATGATTTATACGTTCCTTCAATTTGGTAGAACCCATTTTGATTAGTTGTTAGTGGGTGGTTGTCTATTAAGGCGAACTTAAAACTGTGACTGCTTCTCCCACCCACCGTTCCAATGTCTTGTCCCCCATCAGCTCTCCCACCACCTCCTGGAAGTCTTTCTCCAACGCCTGGAACGCATCTTCCTCAAATGCTGGCTTCTCACTCATATTTACTACCTGTATCACTGCAACATGAAGCACAAGGTTGAATGTGTTGGAATTCACAACTGACGACCACTACTTTGAATAAATCTCCAGAAACTGGTACAGAAAGATCAATCACAAGGTCACAACTGCACTGATCAAAAGTCCAATAAGAACAATCAAGCAGTGATTAGACATATATATGTCATACACTGTTTGTCACCAGTGACAACCCAGAGGATTGCACTTCCATCGGGAAATTGTTAATTTGATTGCGTAAAACAGCGTTTATAACAGGAAAGGTTTCCACATGGCCATGTTGAAATCATACATATTGTTACTTAGTATTTGTTGGAACCAATAGTTTGTGTAAAAAGTATGTCAACATTTGGATAGCTAAATCTGGTGAGTGCGATACAATTTTAGTGTGTGTATTTAACCCATGTGCATCCTGTGTGTATATTTACCAAAAAGGGGCAAAATTAGGCTAACTGAAGGTACATTTAAAACAAAATCCCATGAATTAAAAATGACTTAAACGTGTTTTAATACGTGTAAAATACAAAATATCTGTGGTTTGTAGTTGTCGTACTTTCTATATTGGTCACTTAATCTAAACGACGCCACCTTATACGAGCCTTTAAACAATTATCCGTTAAGAAGTGCTTGGTCTTAGAGAAAACTACATTACACAAGCTTTCAACCGACAATTCTAGGAAAAATGTTAACGAAATTACCTGTAGAAATTGCGTTAAATAACTAACAACATAAAAACTAAAACATTGAACACCTTGAAATTAAAAATACAAGATTACCATAGCAACGATGGCAGTGTTGCCATTTACGAAACAATATAAGTGGCGCAATATAAATAATTTAGATTTAGTTTTTGTTGCTTTATTTCTAAAAATTAAATAATCAATACCAGAATTCCTGAAAACTAAAAAAATAACAAAATAAAAACAAAATACGCCCAATATCCTGGAGTTGGGAACTGTAATTTGGACTTTTTTGTGGTTTTTATTCGTATTCAAATAGCATCGTAGCATAAAATATTATAAGATGGTTTTAGTAATAAAAATTACAACGACATACTGCTTATTCTGTTCACAACGGTCCTACCAATTAGCTTGGTGGATTAATGCGTCGCCTTTTAGCCGTAGGGTTGCAGGTTTGAAACCTGTCTCTAGCTTGGTTTTATACTTGGAGAAGGCACTTTGCGTTATCACCTGAACCTAGTGGATTTATATTTTTACAACGCTTCTCAAATCAGCCCCCAATTCAGATCACGGCAAGGGCGTTTTAAAGTTAATTTAAACCTTGATAATTGGAACAGGTAGAAGCAATCCTGTACGGTCAAATGCGTAGTGGAAGTTATCGCACCGTCATTTGAGAGGTATCGGTACGGAACTATTCGTTAGCATGTGTTGCGGGTGTAGCAGCGTTCCGCCGGATCCTTATGATCTGACGGCTGTCGATAAGTGATCACGTTCTTTAATGCACCTGATCTCAGTTTGCAGCCAGTAAACCTCCCTCGGTTAACACACACCACTTGTATTTACAATTTCACAGATTTAGGGTTTCAGATGATTAAAAGTGTTTCGTTTGATCACTATAAAATAAACATTAACCGGTTATTTCATGGTATTACGTACACGCATGACACAATCAGATTACGTACACACATGACACTACACAACATCTATATACACCAAGGATAAGCGACTACATACAACAATGAGAACAACGAGTTTAAATACCTTATAGGGCAATTGGGTAACGACGTCGGGTTGTTATAATGGGTCACATTGACTGCCATGACATCTACCCGAAGGAATAATGAATCGTAATAAAAATTCGTCATTTGGGTAATAAATCTAGGAGAATTCGCTGGGACGTTAAAAACCAAACCGGTATTTTTTATAAAAAAAAGCCATAGCGCTAAAACAGCTGCGGATTTGTTGCTAAATTATGATTATGACAGGCAAGCCATATCGCCCCGACATCTACAACAAGGTTTTGTCAAATCGGATTACAACTCTTTAAGAATTGTTAGATAACATGACCCAGATATGTAAAAACAGAAATTTATGTACTAAACCCAGGGGAATTCCCCGAAGCCATAAAAAACTAAATCGGGCTGATCTGGAATTTACAATTCATTACAGCGCTTGACAAGAGGATTTAACTTAAACATTTGTGCTGAAGTGTTCGTTAATCTAACCAGTTTTTTTTTAACTACACGTGGAAAAGAAAATTGGTTTGATAGCTATGGGACCCATGCGTTTATGCCTGCAGAAACAAAACTGTGGCAGCACGGATAAAACTTTCTGGTATGTTATATAACATGGACCACATGAATAACAAGATC
This sequence comes from Ciona savignyi, assembly GCA_000149265.1. Classification (NCBI taxonomy): domain Eukaryota; kingdom Metazoa; phylum Chordata; class Ascidiacea; order Phlebobranchia; family Cionidae; genus Ciona; species Ciona savignyi. Next base: position 77,751 of record CH003420.1, read on the forward strand.
GGATTGTTACCTCAGGGACTCATGCGTTTATGCTTGCAGAAACAAACTACATACTCGGTGTGCTAACTGTGGTTAAGGACCGTGCTCGCTTAAATATACATCATACCAAATGTGTTTTAGGAAAAGTAGTAGTTAAACACGTGGTTGATACTTTCTAGTTTTTCACCGGTATCAGTTTCGAACCAGGACTCGACTCATTGCGAAGACCGTTTTTGTACCGAAGTCTTGTATATTTATCAGTAGCTTTAACCACTCGACCACAAAAACGAACATCCAATCGTGCTTCATCTCAATTACGGAATCTTTCTCCTATTTCGACGTGAACAGTCAAGCTCAAAAGGTTCAAATTTGAGATTGTAATTTATTACGCACATTAGATGGAACAAGTGTCAACAATTTAAACGATTGGTCACAGCAGAGTTCGGTCGGATGATAGGTATGACCTCACTACATGGTACACCAACACCACTGTGATGACGACTATGATCCCTCCAACACATATGACCACGACGTTCCACACGGTCGTTATCCATGCTGCGATGGAATACGTCATTCACCCGAAGAATTCGGTAGGATAATTGCGCTGGATCGAATAACAACCCACCAATTAGCTCGGTGTATTATTGCGTTGATCGCATTTCAGCCGAAAAGTTGCAGGTTCGAAACTGGTCGCTAGCTCGTCGGTTATGTCCTTGGGCAAGGAAATTACCAGACGTTGCCTGAACCCAGCGATTTAATGGGTTCTACTAAATTATAGGAACGTGTGGATAATACACAACACACTGAAATAGCTCCGATAAACCTGGGGTGGGCGCAAAAACTCTAACGATTGCTCGTGTGTTAACCCCAGCCAACCACTAGTTCCACTTACATTGTGAAGTTTGGTTCGTTGTTTCTTTCCCTTCATTCGCGGGGACTTTCATGCCAAAGTCCATTCCGTGACTAGTTGTCCGGTTAAACAAGAGTTGCGCAGATCCGCGTGATCCCTCAATGATATAGAGTGGTCCCATCCACACAACACCTGCCGCCCGGATCGCACGCTTCGCCCGAGGTGGCCGACACCGCCCAACACCACTACCACCCGCACATAACTGAGGATGTATTTCATGGAGTGTTAAATAAAACTACTTTTTTCTAATCTTCTCACACGCGAATGGTTTGTCCGGTACCGCACCGGATACCGTACCGGACACCGTACTAGATGTTTCACGGATCTATATTAGTACACCTTGGTGGAATCGATTGGATTCTTTAGAAACACTTACTGCAACAGGCGTTCAATACCTGTCAACTATTTCCATGTTTCACACAACATTACAGCAACCGAACCCACCTCCACATCACTGTGTGCGCAGCGTTTGAGCGTCGCGTGGATGAATATGACGTTGCATGACGTCATCCTGGGGACGATGAATGACGCGCAGATGACGTCAGGATGGGGTTGGGTGAGTGTGGGTGAGAGGCGATATGAGGGGCATCCCCGGTCCACCAGGGGTACATGGGGGTGGGATGGGGTGGGGGAACAGGAGAGGAACATTCGATCGAGTGTGGTTCGGTGCTGTGGATGATATGTGGCTCGGTCGGTTGGTGCGGTGGTATTTGGTGGGGGGGTTGTGGGGTCGGAACCAGGCCAATCGGTTGTGTCCTCGGGAAATGCGATCCAGGATTGGGTCAACTTAAACAGTTAGAACACTGGGTAATTAGTTATTTCGTCGGTTATTGGATCGGTTTTGGTTTTCCCATCCACGGGGATAAACATGAATATCCTATCCTATGGTGTAGGGGGTAAACGAACGGGGAATTACTGGGCAAGGCACTTACCGGACATTGCCTGAACCCAGCGGAATAATGGGTTCTACCAAATTGAAGGAACGTGTCTATCATACACAACACACTGCAATAGCTCCGGTAACCCGACGGTGGGCGCTTCATACAATCCTCCTATGACGACGACCTCGGGTGATGACGTCACCAACCTGATGACGTGGACGTGGATGAGATACCCGGATGTAGATTCGCTCCCCGATCGTATACACCACTGGGTGTCCTACCACCCGGGGGCATGTTGCAGGGCAGGAGGTGCACAACGTCATTTCCGGTGACGTGGCGAGAACTTCGTTGTGGATCGAGTGGGGCTGGGAGACTCTGCGGATGGTTGGATGGGTGGGGGGTTGGATGGGTAGTAAATAGTGGGATGTGGTGGAATACGGGGGTATATGGTGGAATGGGTGGGTATATGTTGGAATACGGGGGTATATGGTGGAATACGGGGGTATATGGTGGAATACGGGGGTATATGGTGGAATACGGGGGTATATGGTGGAATACGGGGGTATATGGTGGAATACGGGGGTATATGGTGGAATACGGGGGTATATGGTGGAATACGGGGGTATATGGTGGAATGGGTGGGTATATGGTGGAATACGGGGGTATATGGTGGAATACGGGGGTATATGGTGGAATACGGGGGTATATGGTGGAATACGGGGGTATATGGTGGAATGGGTGGGGTAATAGGAGGGGTGTCGTGGGGCAACTTACACCGGGGTCAGTGATGCGAGGATCTGGTAGTTCTTGGAATATGTGCACCTGAACCTGCCGATGGGCACCGGGGCGTCGAACCCCGCCCCTGGGACGCCCGTGTTGAACCACAGATCGTTGGAGATAAGTTGCGTATGGTTCACACTGGCGATCATGTTGTTACATTGTGTGAATGGGAGCGGGATTCGAACCTCGTACCCTCCGGTGGATGCTACTCGTCCTGTGAAGGACAACCGACCATTATTATCATTTTCACCGGGATAGTATTCGAACCCATGATGGGCTTATCACCAACACCGTTTTGTTTTGATTTGATGTATCGGTTGCGTTAACCATTCGGCCACACGACCGTACCACGATCGACCATTAGAAGCAGTGACGTCACATCCGCTACTCACCGATACAAGCTACGTCATTCATCTGATGACGTATATCACCGACCACTAGGCGGCCTCCATTGAAATTCATTCCTGTCGGGATTCGTAGCCGGATGGTGGCAGCAGAGCACTCCAACTCTAGGGGACCTGGGGGAATGACGTCATTTCAGTACGGTCGTGTGGCCGAATAGTTGAGGCGACCGATACATTTATAGACTTATGTGCAAAAACGGTCTAAGGGTTTAAAACTTAACCCATTAATAACGTTATTATAACCGGGCACTTGGGAGTCCATATTAAAGTTTTAATTTTAATAATAAATAATAATTTTATTACACATATCTACATGCTATGGTAGCTCTAACAACATAAGACACAAGTTACATGATCCTCGACCACCTGAAAGCAATGTAGCCTCTTAACCGGTTCCATGACAACTGAACCCCTTACAGCTGAACCCATTTCAATTGAACCTCTTTACAACTGAACCCTCTTTTCAGTTAAAAGGGTTCTGTTTAAAGGGATTCAGTTGTAAAGGGGTTCAGTTGTAAAGGGGTTCAGTTGTAAAGGGGTTCAGTTGTAGGGGCTCAGTTGTAAAGGGGTTCAGTTGTAGGGTTTCAGTTGTAGGGTTTCAGTTGTAAGGGGTTCAGTTGTAAGGGGTTCAGTTGACTGGTCACCCTCTTAACCATCAATCAATTATCTTTTGATGTCATGGGACTTTCCCCATGTTGATACCGAAACATAGAAATCCTCCTCACCGATCTGACAGTTCTTCCCGATGAAACCGGTTCCACCGCTGCAGTAGTAACCCATGGAGTGAGCGGGGGAGGGAACGCAGCTGCAACCGTTCAAACATGGGTTGGGGAAGCAAGTCGGTTGTGGCTCGTCTGGGTGGACAACATGGTGAAGATGGATATTCAGGTTTATCTATGTGAATGGGAAAACCAAGGGGGTTAACACACAGGCAATCGTCAGATCACCTCGCGCCCACCGTCGGGTTACCGGAGCTATTGCAGTGTGTTGTGTATGATAGACACGTTCCTTTAATTTGGTAGAACCCATTAATCCGCTGGGTTCAGGCAATGTCCGTAAAAAATAGACACAACCGACTCGCTAGCGACCAGTTTCGAACATGCACCACCCACCCGATGCCATACATCATCTCACCTTCGCAGGTCGACCCGGTGAACGGGGGGTTGCACACACAACGTGGGTGTGAGGGGGGTTGGGGGAAACACCGACCATCATTCCGACATGGGTTGGGGTGACATGGGTCGCACACGTGACACATGGGGCAACCTGGGCTGCAACCACACTTTCCCTGCTCCACCTTTGTTATGCGGCAGTACCTCGGGTTATAGCACGGTGGGCTTTCCACACAACTCGGGTAACACACTTGGCATCTACCACCGTCGCAGCCACTCGGGCATACACAACGGTATCCACCACCGTCCACATTGACGCATGTGCCGCCGTTCATGCACACGTCGTGATGGGTATCGCAATATCCGCCGCAATCTCGACAGTGCAAACCGGTGCATGGAGCGGTGCAGGCGCAGATATACGAGTTATTCCCCCGAATACGACAACTTCCACCATTCTCACATGGATTGTTGGCCACACTGCAACTATCCGCCGGAGGGCACACTTCGCAATTCAAACCGCTACACCCGTCTGCGCATGCGCAGATAAATCCGCCTCTTCCGACGTCAACGCAACTTCCGCCGTTCCCGCAAGTTCCGGGGTTCCGCTCACAATATTTGCACCACTGACAGGTATCACCATAGCAACCTTGTGCGCATGCGCAGTTGAATCCGCCTCTTCCGACGTCAACGCAACTTCCGCCGTTCCCGCAAGTTCCGGGGTTCCGCTCACAATATTTGCACCACTGACAGGTATCACCATAGCAACCTTGTGCGCATGCGCAGTTGAACGAGTCATATGACGTGCTGACACACGTCCCACCATTCAAACAAACCCGGGGATTCCCCTCACAATATGTGACGCAGGTTGAACAATTGCGACCACCACACCCGGGTGGACACGAACATTGGTACGTTCCGCCGAAATCCCGACATGTTCCGCCGTTCCCGCAGATATTGGGGTTCCGCTGGCAGAATGTTGGGCAGATGGAGCAATCCTTTCCTCGGCAGTTGTTCGCGCATGCGCAGTGGTGCCTCCCGCCCCCCACATTATGACACGTCGCCCCATTATGACATATGGAGTCCGCACAACCACATTCGTCGCACGCGTCGCCTGTGCAGTTGGGGCGACATGTGCATCCGTTCGCCACACACGTGCCGCCATTGTGACAGCCACACACGTCACAATGCTTACCGACAAAAGGAAACGCGCAGCTGCATTTGTATGACGTCGCATCCACTACGTCACAAGTGGCATTGTTGCGACACGGATTGGGCGGAAGCAAACATCGATGGGGTGTGACGCAGGTGGAACCGAAGTAGCCGGCCTCGCATCCACACAATTTACTTGTGTTTATGTGTCGACAGCGCACGCGAGTCCGATTGCACGGAGGTGTCATTGGGCAGACAGAGGTGTCTGCCAGGATCCCAGCGGACACGGAGGGGTCCATACACGCACAAGTATCGCTTGGTTGCCTCGAACTATTCTTCATCATGCAGCTCCCTTTAAACAAAACATTATCTGCGTCACGCCACACCACGTCACGCCACACCACGTCACGCCACACCACGTCACGTCGTACCACGTCACGCCGTACCACGTCACGTCGTACCACGTCACGCCGTACCACGTCACGCAGTACCACCCCACACAATCTAACCTGATGTCCCACCAGTACACCATCTTCCCATCCATTCATTCGCGCATGCGCACGACCGGTTTCCATCCGCACACCCCGCCAACTCGCATACGCCCTCCACCGGCTGGTTGCAACCACCGAACCTGCAGGAGGCGACATCATCTTTATTATTTTAAGGTGGAACAAAATTCATTTTCTGTTTAAATCTACTAGTTGTGTCTTCAAGATCAGAGTATAACGAGGCAAAATATAATTAAACTTTTGTCATTTTTGCTCTACTTCGTTAAGACGTGAATTATAATCAGACTGAATAGAACTGCTAGGGGAAGGCTGGGGGGTACAATATAATACGGGGCACCGTCCAACCATCCTTCCTGTTCTACGATAACGACCACAAACCCCTAGCACTCACGTGTTCATTATGGAGTTGATTATCCCGCTAAACCTGGATAACTGCGCCACCGTCAGTACGAAAAGGGGTTCCATAGTTGCACCCCATCCACCGGGGGCGCTATTTCACCCAGGGTTAATATGAAACTATGGATTCCACGTCTCGTGAAGTCACGGTTGATGGTCATGACGTCATTGGGACGTAATATGGGGTGGAATTTGATGACGAGTAATACCTGGAATGGGAATGTGGTTAATTATGTGCACAAAAATTTAGTTGACATTTCAAACAAAGTTTTTTAAAACCGATTCAACTTCGGAAATGTGAAAAAATTTTAAACTTTTTATTCCTATGGCTGAGTGCGCAATTTACGTCATCGATTGATAAGGTTACACAACATTATTCCTGGGATAACGATGAGTCAGCAAATATCAGCAGGAGTTACATACATTGGTCGCACGAGGGCGCACATGGGGCGAGGAGAACATGGATTGGTCGGCGAACAACATGGCGTCGGGGAGTTGGAAGGGTGGCGCGGATACAGGGGTGGGGAGAGATGAGATCAACCCCTCGATGTCCCGGTGGGTGGTGGATGGGTGGAAGGGTAGGATCATATCCGGGGATCTCCCGATCAGCGCTATTGATATCTGGGGAGTAAACGTCATTAATATAATGGTTCTGACGTCATATACAATGTCGTCATACACAATGACGTCATATACAACAACATTATACGAAAAATAATTACGTCATACCCGGTTTCCATCCGACGCAATATTAAGACACGAAGTGAGTCGCTTCAAATAAGATTTCAATTGTTCAAGATCGCTGTTGCTAATGGGCATTGTTACGTCAAGAATCATCGCTACGTTCAACTTCCGTTCATACGTCACATATCCTGGGGACGACACGTGGTTACAACTATAATGACGTCACTATCAATATGAACTAAGAATCTCTGGCAAACCAAAGCATCATTGTTCCCACCGTAGTGGCTTCTTTGACACCGTGTATTAGGTGGTCGACTCCCTTCTTCTATTCTGGATTAAACTAAAGTGTCTCTCGCACTAGGGGAAGTACCCTATCTTGCATCAGGTGGTGAAGTAACTTATTCTCACACTCGGGAAAGTACCCTATTTTCACAATAAACTTCTTTATAAATATCACAAAATATTTGTGCTATGACAAAACAAACAAATTACCTTTCGCGTGCACCGCTATTAGCGCCATTAGGAGCCACCTGCGTAACAATCAACTATTATCTACGAACAATTGCTAATATTCCGTCACAACATACCAACGACCACAATACCTGATCACAGTAGCTTCCATATCGAATCCACTTCGCGAATGATCGGTCTTCGCGTCTCTCGCGTTGCAATCAACCACGCCACGTCATAATCACTTCGTCGCACGCGCCCTGCGCTCACAATCGCTCTTCATACGTCATAATACTGATGGTGGAACAGAGGACAATCGAATCGAACAGACATCGACATGGTTGCTATGAAACAATCACCAACTGAATTAAACTTTAATATCTTCGTGAGTTCATCAATTTGTTTTAAACTTTTTTCGGATTCTTCTTGTTTTTGCATTCATTTGCCGGATGACGTAGATTTGGTTGAACCCAATAGAAGTCAGCATTCCGAGTATCCAGTACGGTCGTGTGGCCGAATGGTTCACGCGACTGATTCATATATCGATTTGAATAAAAAATGTCTAGTTACGAGCGGTCATGGGTTCGAAATTAAGACCGGCACCAAACAACTTTCCATTTAACCATAACCTTCGCTCAACAAATATGCTTTCAATGGCTTAGCCACATAGATAGTAACCCTCCTTTAGTCCAGAGAGGCGTACAAAGGTGCGTCATACACATTAAGAGACACAGACAAAACTTTTAATATTTCTTGAAAGCAGATTATATACCCGTATGAGGCTGCGCTAGGCATTTCACATTTAATATCGGTTACGAATAAGATAAATTCTACGCATCTTATTGTCTGGATGTGTAGCAGTGTTCGATATGCGCTTCGCGTGAAAGAATCAGCAAGATTGAATCCGCGTGGTCTTCCAAAGTGTGTCTTGAAGTAAGTTGACTAGCTCCACACTGGTGAAGAAAATTGTTTTTGGCAGAATTGATTCGCTTTGCATATAGATGACGTCATGTTAAACATGGGGAAGATGGGTAAAGAACGTAGTTTGACAAAGAACTATAGGATATTCATGTTTATCCCTGTGATTGGGAAAACCAAGGGGGTTAACACACGGGCAATCGTCAGATCACCTCGCGCCCATCGTTGGGTTACCAGAGCTATTGCAGTGTGTTGTATATGATAGACATGTTCCTTCATATTGGTAGAACCCATTAATCCGCTGGGTTCAGGCAATGTCCGTAAAGTGCCTTGCCCAAGGACACAACCGACTAGCGACCAATTTCGCACCTGCAACCTTTCGATTGAAAGGCGCCGCACTTAACCGCTGGACCAACCGGCCGGACAGATAAACGAATATTCAGAGATAAAACCACTTTCCCCACCAGGAGGCGGTAGCGACACGTTGAGCTCAGTTGCAACGTTTGAATCCAATACATCTCCGGTGGTTGGAACGAGGGGGGAAACGAATGTCCGAAATCGTTCTCTTGGAACCATGAATACTCGGTGCATTTTAAAGGGATTAGTTTCACGCAAGAAAGATTGTTTTCGTTTCATCAGTTCACACGATATCCGCTTGGTGGCCAAGGGCGCAACAGAGCAGCTCCGGGTTGGATCCACCTTTCGGGCATTGCTACACAGCGTTGCAGGTTCGAAACTAGTTGGGTCCGAATATTAGCTTGGTGGGTTCGTGCGTCGCCTTTTAATCAAAGGGTTAAACGATCTAATCCAAATAGCTAGCATTGCGCCTGAACCGAGCAGAATATTGGGTTCTACTTAATTGAAGGAACGTGTCTACCATACACAACACACTGCAATAGCTCCGGTAACCCGACGGTGGGCGCGAGGTGATCTGACGATTGCTCGTGTGTTAACCCCCTTGGTTTTCCCATTCACGGGGATAAACATAAATCACCTATCTAACAAAGCACGGAAGGTGCGGAATGGACGGATGGATGACGGAATATTTTACTTCTCCGCGCACGGATTCGCATCGTATGGAACATAGCGGGAAATAATTGGTTCGTTTTATTAAAACACAAAACTGTTGGTATCAGGTGACCGTGGTCAGGTGCATAGATCGAGAGATGAAGGTACAACATAGCACAGGGTCAACGGTGGAGGTCAAGGTTCACTTTGGGGGGTCAAGGGTCACGGTGGAGGTCAGGAATCAGTTTGGTTACGACTCCCTTTACTGCTTGCGCCACTTGGTGGGCAAAACAACGACGGACTCCAGTTGTTGTTCTGTGGGTGTGAGGGATGGGGGTGAACACTGGTATTCGATGTCCGGGTCATCGGACAAATAGTTTGAATGTATTTGGTAGATTATGTTGCTTACAGCAATCATATACCACACGCTGTAATCCAGCTGCACATGGTGTTAGCACGAGGTACTGACCGAGTTATAACAAGCATTAGTCATAGTAACATAAAATAATTTGGTTTATTTTCGATACTTTAAACAACAGTAATCAAAGGAACACATTCAAGCAGAAGAAAGCGCAAAAAATGTCCATAATTCCCCCAACCCACCTCACACAATTGTGGGGTGATTCCCCCACACTGATCCAACGCATATTGAAGCACATGTTGAATACGATGCATGGTGTGGAGGGTGAGGTTCGATCCCAGGTCTCGGTGGGTTTCGAATGGATCCTCGATCTGGAGTCGGTCCATCTGTAACGTGGGGGGTGGGGGTGTAATGTAGGGGGGTTGTGACGCGTGAATAAGTGGGTGGGGGATCTTCATATATGGTGGAGGGTGACACCATATATTGATTGAAGAAATAGGAAAATATGGTAATATGGCATTCGTTAATTACCTCGATTAATTTTTGAAAATAAATGAACTTGTATATGTTGGACAAGGAATAAAATCATTTATTACTTTGTTAAAAGTAGAACAAACAACAGAAAATTAAATCAAATTAATTCACGCCCAGGAAGTCAGTAATTTATAAAGTGCATTCGTGTGGGTAGCTATAGGAGTGTTGGTACTAACACTGTGGTCCAAATTTATGTCCAAAACAGAAGTTGTAAGAAGTGGAATTCAGTGATTTGTTGTTCATTCTACAACCGACATACATAAATAATGAAAATATATTCTTGATTTCATAACAGGAGACAGAGGATCATGTGACCACAAGAACAACATCTCCGGGACACAACAACAAGAAGATGATGGGATACCTTGGAGTGAGGCGATGATATCCGACGTATCGACACCACCCTCCCCCCACCATCGGTGTAGAACGACAACATTCCCTTCCACAACTCCCCACAACTTTGCTCGTTCGTATGTAGGTCCGGCCATGCTGATCTCTGCATGGGGGGTTTATCGGGTTACCGGAGCTATTGCAGTGTGTTGTGTATAATTCACACGTTTCTTCAATGTAGTAAAACCCATCATTCTGCTGGGTTCAGGCAATGCCAGTAAAATGCCTTGCCCAAGAACACAACTGACTAGCTAGCGACCAGTTTCAAACCTGCAACCCTTTGTATGAAAGGCAACGCACTAACCCACAAAGCTAATTAGATTTGATCACAGCTTCCCCAACCATCTTAACTATGGATCGGGGCTTTCCCACCATTCCCTTTGATGAAGAACTGCTGGTACAAACAGCCCCACCACACCCAAAACACCCACCCCACCCATCACACCCATGATCTTCCACACGGTGACCAACTCACCAGATGTTGGTTGGAACGTTTGTAGAAGTACGTGCTGCACCCATCCACTGTATGTGGGGGTTCCCCTGCGTTGGGGGGGCGCTGGAGCTGCATGGAAGGGTCACGTTTAAGAGGGTCGGGGGTACAATCTCATCATGTTAGGGTAGATGATTGAGGTAGATTAGTAGATAATGGTTGATCAGATATTTCAATATCGCAAGTGGTATCTAATAATTCCTTCAAATTAAAAAGTTATGCCTGGTTATCCACACACTGCAATGACTCTAGCAACGAGACAGTTAAACTGATTCATCCCACATACTTGTTGCAACACAGGTAGCACAGGTGGATGGGTGTGTTGCAGGTAATGTACCACCATCAGTGTGTATGCGTACGATGATATGAACTGGTGTTGTGGTCCGATGATACACGACTGCTTCGCCACATGTTTCATCAGGTGGACGAGCACTCGACACCTCTCATCCACAGCCGAGTAGCGACGCAGCAAATCCGAGTTGTGTAGCGGCTGGTGATTGGTGTGGTTTAGTACAATGGTGTGGGAATGGATAGGGTAGGATTTTCATGTTTATTTTACCAAAGCGATTATCGGGTATATTAAAAATATATATTGTGTAATGGACATGAATACCAATATCTGATTGTTACTTTAGGGGCCCATGCATTTATGCATGCAGAAACAGACTACATACTCCGTGTGCAAACTATATGGCATACAAAATGTGTTTTACAAATAGTGGTGGTTAAACACCTGGTTGACACTCTCTTATTTTATCACAGTTTGCTTTATTCTTGAGTTCCTTCTATTGATTATTATCTAGCATTTTTTACCACAACCATCACACAAACATATGGATACCTTCACTCAATGGTGGAAAGTTCATCAGATAATTGTTTAATACTGTGGTGTGGTGATACAAGGTTTATTACTCCATACATGTTAAATGGTCGGGTATTTGGGAGAAGAAAGCATATCCCACCACAACCATCCTACACGCGACTCACCCAATGATTGTTGATCGAAAGTTCGACTTCAAGTTGCGATGGTTTGTGGATGAAACTGATGATCGGAACTCTGGTGCGAGGTCGACTCCATAACTTCTCAATCGAATCAATCGATCGAAGTTTGTTTGCTACTGTCCTGATGAGTCGGCGCTTCTGGACAATACAAATTATGAGTCGGCGCTTCTGGACAATACAAATTATGAGTCGGCGCTTCTGAACAATACAAATTATGAGTCGGCGCTTCTGGACATGGAATGGAACAAATATTGAGTGGATCTGCAGTATCCTGCTGTGGTGAATTGATTGATGGGATATATAAGGATATCCGAAAATAATACATGAATAAAAGTCTCATGCAAAATTAGGAAGAAATGTTTAATTTGCCATTTAGTTTGAAGGTAATAGATTGAATTTGCATTTGCAGTTTTAAATGTGTTTTAACGACTTTTCTACATTTTCCAAATTTTCATCTATGGTCATGCCTCATGTTTTCATTGTGGAAACAAAAAAACTTAATTTGGAATTTCATGAGAACAACTCAAGATGTTGAAATTATTATTTTTTTATAATTTAGTCTGAAACTTATCAACGCGCAACCAAACCCCCACACACACAATCCCCAATATACACACCCACCTGCAGATTGGGTGAGCACGACAAACAAATATCAAGGTCCGAACTATTTGTCCCAAACCCATTCACAGACGAACCAAACAAATGCAAAACCGTCGATTTGTGGAACTTCTTCTTCAAATAATCTTCAAGTTCACTCACAACTGAACGACGAAGCAACTCGTTTTGTCGAGTCATTCTAGATCTTTCTGGAATATTCAATGTTTATTCGATATTTTAGTTCTTTATTAATTTATTGCTTATATCGAAATACAAGATTCGAGATTATTTAGACTTGTAAATTTCAGTCACAAAGATTAAATATTACACAACAACCCACATATCTATAGCCCCAGTAAAACCTCCCAATTACAATTACAGCATGCAGCCAACACAACTTACGATAATGTTTCAAGCACAAATCATTAAGTGCTTCATCTCTGTCAATACTTGTTGACCTGCATCATAATAGTATCACCAACTGTATAGTATATCAATCACAACACCATCTACCAACCTAGAATCAGAAGTTCCCCCTGATGTTGCATCCGAGCGATTCCTGCGCTGAAGGTTGGAACATTATTGGAACGGATCAATATTGAGTTGACCAACTTACCATGGGAGGAATGGAAGTTGGTGGTCTTGCTTGGGTGAACCTGGATGCACACAGAATTTGTGGATGATTCATTAGATTCCACTGGGTTGGAGCAATGTAAGGTGGTTTGCTCAGGGGCACATTAGTACCCCTCATGCTCACAGTCGAGTTGCTGAAGCTTTTACAGTGTGTGGATAATCAGACATGAATTTCAATATGGGCGACTCAAAAGATACCACTGGGTTAGAGCAATGTAGTGGTTTGATTTCACAACATGATTGCCAAACTTTATCCACAAATCACCAGATTCATAGGTTTATGGCTAATTCACAGGAAAATGTAATAGACACTAAAATGGAGAAATTTTAATCAATAAAATGGAAAATTTCAATCTTTATTGTATGAAAATAGAAAAATGTGATTCTCCTGAAAACCAATGAACTTTTACCAACATTCTAAAGCTGCAAAAACTCCATGTAGAATGCTGGAAAGTATGTGGAAACAAAATCTTTTTCAAATTTTAATACAAAAACCAAAAAGTTTAAAATAAAATCCAAACCTGTTAAGGCCATGAAGAATCCATTTCATGTTCAGACAAGCAACCCCACATTACCTAACCATCATTACTATGCTGTCTGGAAGCTAATTTCGTGATTATTTAATATGAAATCATATATGAGTACAAAAAGCGATAAATTCACAGGAAAAATAGTTTAAACATTTACTTTTCTACAGATATTTAGAATACGAACATCTGTGTAAATACAAGGAGTAAGAAATGTGTTTCAAAAATAATTGGAGTAAAAACATGGATTTGTGATCAAATAGATTCGACACAAAATATCACGGAATGAAATGAGCACGAGGGGTGATCCAACATAGGAATCATGTGTTGACGAAGACAAAATGTGAGGATTATGAACCATCTACCATCCCAGTAGTGACCACAACAATACGCAGTATATAACCAACACACAAGTACAAATAAGTAAAATACAATTGCCATAATAATTAATAAATTGGTATACCAGCGACCAATAACAATAATCCAGGCAAAGTTAAAAGTGGTTTCAGTTTTACCAATTTCTATAAATTATAATTTTTGTTTAAAATCTTCTAGTTTGTCAATGCATTGCTCCACACAGTGCAAGAGAAATAGGTAAAATGGATTAAATTAAAACACAAACACATATATACACACATACATATATCTATTATTGATCTAATGATATGTAAATGTAATAAATTTGATTCCATAATGCTGTATATGCCACAATGATATGAAACCACAAATTAATAGCACCAACCACCTAACACCTCTAGTACTGAATACAATCCACCATCGATTAATTCACCCCCGGTATTACAACAGGGTATTCCCCCCGGCTACAGGAGACCATGTATGGTCCTCCGCAACCCCCTCAATATAACATCGGACGACAGCTTGCACTGAGTGTCCGGACCTCTGCTCAATCCATCCTTCACTTTCTGTGGGATGACATCACTTTATCAGGGAGTGAAATATGAACATGGAACAACTGGTAGGGAGTGATATATATTTGTGGAATCAATTTAAACAACAATCTGTTAGGTTGGTTTCAGGATAATTTCAATTTGTTTCACTTTTTTCCCACCAACTCTGGACCCAATTTAAGCAAAAAAAGCAAAAGGGATCCACCAAACTGTGTGGAAGGTTGCATGACATCTGACATGTATGGTGCACGATACCTGAAGTAGAATATTTTAATTTGTTTCACTGCGTTCCAACCGCCCCACCAACATTCAACCCCATTGACCAAATGTACCAACAAGTAAAATGATCCATGAGATGCATAACTTCACCCACAATACCTGCACAAGGGTGGGGAGGGGGGAGCAGAGGTGGAAGTCGCGCACAGCTGCATACACGGATCGGAACGTCGGCCATTTATCGATGTGGAACGACCTCCTGCATCCATGCATGACGCGTACCCCCTCGTGCGCAGTCGAGGCACACATCTGCATGTACATACAGTGGTCGGGACGGTAGTTCTTGTTGCACGGCATCATACGCAGCATTTCTGTGGGAGGATTCCGTGTCACCTCGGGATACAAATGCAGTCAATTCTTCAGGTGCAAGATATTGAGGGGGAAGACCAATGAAAATATAATCAAGATTCACAGTAACAGAATTTTTATTGTAGTATTTGGAGAATCACCTGGGTTATAATGGGGAATCACCTGGGTTATAATGGGGAATCACCTGGGTTATAATGGGGAATCACCTGGGTTATAATGGGAAATCACCTGGGTTATAATGGGGAATCACCTGGGTTATAGAGGGGAATCACCTGGGTTATAATGAAATATAATATTGAGCAGATCCTGATCTCCCCAGGTCAGATTGAGGGAATACTTCACGTAAAGTGGAAGTAGCATCTGCTGCCACCTCATGGTCGATTCTTGCAAATCCGACTTAAATTCCGCGTTTCTGATCCGAGTGAGGTTCATTAGCATCACCTAGTGGGAGAACTTGCATCAACGTTAATCCTCACATTTATTCATGTTTACTCTTGCAATATGACCACTCCTACAATCATAAACCAACCACACATTGTAATAGTTTGTGCATTCATGATTGCGAACACTACTTATGAACTAGGATATTTATGTTTATCCCTGTAAATGGGAAAACCAAGGGGGTTAACACACGGGCAATCGTCAGATCACCTCACGCCCACCATCGGGTTACTGGAGCTATTGCAGTGTGTTTTGTATGATTCACACGTTCCTTCAATTTAGTAGAACCCATTAATCCGCTGGGTTCAGGCAATGTCCGTTAAGTGTCTTGCTCAAGGACACAACCGACCAACTAGCGACCAGTTGGCAACCATCAGGATTCATACAAATAATAGAAGAAGTACTCACCCCAGAGTTGACCCCGGTTACCCCATAATAGGGGTGCCTAGCAAACCTGCTGTACCACCCAACCCTGGGGTCTTCGTGCTCGGGACTCAACGCTGATAGTTGGCTGGAGTTGAACCTGTGGATGCGGGGTTGGGGTCATATGTGGCCATGTGATGCTTGGAAGCAACCACCGTGTTATCACCACCCGGTGTCAGTAGAGTAGCAACTAAAACTTTTATTTGAATTTAAATATATCTGGTTTGGTCGTGTGGCCGAATGGTTAATGCGACCGATACGGATTTTAATATAAAAACGGTCTTGGTGACGAGCCCATCATGGGTTCGAAACCTAGCCCGAAAAAACCAAAAATTTGAAAATATCTATGGCAACCAGTGTCCCCAGTTTAAAGCTTCCTCTTCGGGACATTAAAATGCGATTTTAACCAGAATACGTTGGAAAAGTTGTAACAACTCAATCCTGCCAACAAACCCACAATGAAATAACAAAAGCACAAATTTTATTGTCTCATTGTTTGAAGTTATAATTGTAGCTGGTATGGCGACAACAACAACCCAATATGATAGCACACAGCTTTAATATCAATGTAATGTCCAATACACCAAGCAAACAACATGATTACCATATACCACCATTATTTAAAATTGGAATGCATGTAAAGCAATAGTAACCCAAAATTATCCCCCCTCCCCCAAATAAGCACTGATTCCCCCAGTGACATTTGGTATTTGGTTTCCACACTGAACTTTATATTTACACTTAATTAAAAATCAGGCATCGATGCCCGGCTTTTTCAACCTCTCAAAGCATGTTTTATTTTCGACTGGTTAGTCTGGAGGTTTAGTGCGACGTCTTTCAACTAAAAGGTTGCAGGTTCGAAACTGGTCGCTAGCTAGTTGGTTGAGTCCTTGAGCAAGGCACTTAACGGACATTGCCTGAACCCTGCGGATTAATGGGTTCTACCAAATTGAAGGAACGTGTCTATAATACACAACACACTGCAATAGCTCCGGTAACACAACGGTGGGCGCAAGAGGATCTGACGATTGCCTGTGTGTTAACCCCCTTGGTTTTCCCATTCACGGGGATAAACATGAACATCCCATCTGCCACGACAACAACTCACTTGTCGAACTCCCCCCACATTTCCTGCACCGGACTCAGGAAGAGGATGTCGGTATCCACGTAGAGGATCGAATCCACATCTTGGAGGATGGATGGGAGGAAGAGACGTTGGGAGGCACACGGTTTGAACAATCTCCTCCAGTTCTCCTGCTGACCATCCTCGGGGTATGTGATGTTGTAGATCGTGTACGTGAATTGACGGCGGAAATATGACGGCCATTTCTTTATCCTGCAAATAATATTAATCCAATTATTATAACATACAATTTAAAAACAATTCTTTATTTAACACTTAATACTTAGGTTTTAACAAGAGATTCCTCATGGTAAGCATGTGGTAAGATGATTGAGTTGTGGGGGATGGGACAACTATCATACTGGTGGTGAGTGGGACAATGGGTTCCAGGTCAGTTGTTACATTAATTACTGAACAAAGATTAAAAAAAGAATTGGAATGAAGTGGTATTTTAGACATTTACTGCAATATTATCGTTCAATTAATTGATGTAACATGATGTTCATGATAATTATGAAGCATCACCTGTCACGGAACCTCGGTTGCAGCTCCTTATCCGCGAAGATGTGGAAGGTGATGCGGATGGTGGAGAAGAGTACGAGAGCTTTGATGTTGACGATCGCCTCCTCCACTCGGTCGTCCCCCCCACATGCGACCACCGCTACGTGGATGGGGGGGTCGCTCGGCCTGGAGGGAGGAATGGGTTGGTGGTCATCCTACAGACCTAATATTTGAGCTGATATTTTATATTTCAATTTGAATTCCAAAGCTGTTATAACTAGAGTTTAATTTCACCTGAATGTTATTTTATTTCATGTTTACAGTCATTCTGTATGTTTCACATTAAGATTCTTAGTTATCAGGACATGTATCATGTTGTAATGTGGATGGTGCAGTACGATTCGACGCTTAGCAATCTAAGTAATGTTCATTGAATCACATGGATATGTGTAATGGTCACATGTGCATGGAATATTCAGCTGTCTGAATGCAACAGAAGGTACAATTTGTACCAAACCGCCATAGACATAACACAATGGATGGGAAGTATGTCACTTCAACAAAACCAACAACAACATTAATGCATGAAGTCCAATTTAAACCATGTTATCGTGACCAGGTGATACAACATATGACTTCATATGTTTGCAGTTCATTAATTAAACTATTTGTTTTGTGTAATAAATCAAACATAACAACCTTCCACGTATATAACACTTCTGTTGAATCGCTTCTAGAAAGTTGATCTTGTTGAATTGAACCGAGCATCCTGCAGTGGTTGGGGAACGGATGAATTTCCTGGAGATCATAAATCAATGAATGCACAAGTAAATAGTTTCAAAATTATCATGGTTTACTGTAATTACAATGATACCAGTAGGTTGTTAAACAAATTAAATTTTGAGCCATGTTTTTCTCGCTTATACATCGTCAATCTGGTCCAATATAGATCATAGAATCCAAGCGATATTTATTTTGCCTAAAAATATCTTCCTTTTGAGTAAAATTGTTATATATAGTTCACCCAATCTTTTATGTATTGGTGAAATGGGTGGCTGACCTGCAGTGAACTACTATGTTAAATTAAACCACTATTTATTTATCAACACAAAGATATTACCATGCCCTTAGTGCTGTAGATATGCTTGTTTCAATTGTCTTGCTTCCATGGCAACCAACTATCACAATGATGCAATAATATATCACATTTCTATGAATAACCATCATTCCACTGTGAACCAGTTAAAACATTATTAATCGACGTTTCTAATTATCGCATATTAGTTACGAATACAACAACATTCAAGCAAAATCATCTGGGTTTGAAATCAATACATCTGTGCAAATACAATTCCATGTTTTATTCGTAGTTTCATGATGTACATGCATGACACATGATTAAGTATTTGAGAAACTCCAATTAAATTTGAGGTTAAATACTTTATTATGACATATAATGTATGAAGAAAGACTACAAATATAAAATACATAATCTATGAATATTAACCGTCGTTGACAACATCGAGGTCCTGCTCATCATGGTTAGTTTGTCGTGATGAGAATAACCCATCCTGCTTGGCACGTTCCAGCGCTCGTATTCTCAATTCCATCTGATTGTTCTGCTTCTTCAACTCGTCAATGTCCTGTTTGTCCAAGTTATTCTTGCGGGACATATCCTGGATATATTCGGTGGCTTTGTTCAAGATTTGAGCTCGCGATGTCTTCTCCCCCTGCAACGAGGGCACGGAGTCTCGGAGGCCGTTGAAACTTTCCTTGATGTGGTCGCGCCTCTTCCTCTCCAGCGCGTTGTGATGACTCCTCTTGCTCAGCCCGCTCCCCCCGTTCCGATCCTCCCCATCACTATCAACATCCACATCCCGATCCTCCTCAAACGACTTGGTGTACTCGTGATCCAGCTTTGCAAGATTTCCGATGTCAAAATAAAAACAAAGGGTGCTCCACACTCTTATCGTCTCTGCATTGGAAAATGGATTATTCTGCAGAATATGTGGCCATGATTAGCATGATAAGCGAAGAGGATGATTTATACCTGTCCATCTCAAACCCGACAAACCGCAAAACATAACCCTAACGTCCCTAACTCTACTTTATCTTGATGTGCAGTTTTCCTCCTTACCTCCTTTTAGTTTTCCCTCTAGGCGAACAAAAACTGTACTTAGAAACGTTAGGAATGAAACTGGCAGAAAAATAAATAAGCAACGAAACTACAGATATCGCATGGCACACTAAACTCATCTATAGTATACTCTCATGCCTTGGGTACAATATGTAAACATACATCCTGACTTCCACCTAATAGATGCGACGACACATGAGCATTTACATATTACCAGAATGTTCATGTGTTTTGCCCAGTATGACGTCAGGAATGAAATCGAGCGGAACGCAATAGCAATGACCAAAGTTCGCAATAATGTGCATTTTTTTATTTCCACGAGTGAATACGCAACTTGAGCTTTCATAAAAATGAGAAAAAAACAGGTAAAAAGCGACAAAAATCGTAAAATTGTATTATTTAAGGCGACAAAAATAAAATAGGTAAAATTAATGGTTCGCGGATGGGATAGAATATTTATGTAAACGGGAAAATGCAAGGGTTGTTTTCACTTTGGCTGCCGTCAGATTAATTCTTGATTACGTAAGACAGCGTTTTACATGGGTAATCGTGAGATTACTTCACCCCCAAGCACACTGTCCAACCGGTTAGTCTGGCGGTTTAGTGCAAAGCCTTTCAACCGAAAGGTTCAGGTTCTGAACTGGTCGCTAGCTAGTCGGTTGTGTCCTTGGGCAAGGCAACGGACATTGCCTAAACCCAGCGGATTATTAGGTTCTACTAAATTGAAGGAGCGTGTGAATCATCTACTAAATTGAAGGGACGTTTCTATCATATACAATGTAGGGAGCCGTTGCAGGTCGCTGCCTATTTTGTTGGCTTGTTCGTTGTAGGCCCCAGGTAAGCCGGTTACAACACCTGATGCGATCTGCGATTCCCTACGCGCTATCTCGACTCTCGGAGGTGCGCTAATTACTTGAGGTTTTCTGCGTAACGACCCTTTGACTTGACTATCTGCTGTGTTTCGTCGATAAACGCCTCCGTAGTTTTATAACATCAGTTGTATTGAGCAATTGAGGCGATTAACTTAGTACCAATTACGAGTAAATCGTTAGATGTTGCAACGATATAGATTTCAGGTAAAAATTCTCAGTATCAACACATACAAGATGTTGCTTCATGCGTTAGGACTCTCCCGAGGAGCTCTCCGTTAGGAGCCTTCCATCGTCTGGAGCCAAAGTGAAATAATCGTATATAGACAAAGTTATTCGTCAGCTGCGGTAATAATAGTTCAGTGATGACGCAATGTCAGCGCAGATGTCGTCTGCGGCCATCATAAATCTTATGTAAACATATTATGAGGTCGCTACAACAACACACTGCAATAGCTCCAGTAACCCGACGGTGAGCGCGAGGTGATCTGACGATTGCCCGTGTGTTAACCCCCTTGATTTTCCCATTTACGGAGATAAACATAATTATCCTGTACTTTTCTGAAGCCATTTGCTCGTTGTTATCTTTTTATTTATTTATTTATTTTTTCTATTTTTTCTCTCTCTATAGGCATATTCATATATATTTATTTATTCTACATTAAACCTTGCACCTTAATTATATTATAGCATATTAAATAACCTCAAGCAATATTACACACAGCATACACATATATAAACTTAATGCAGTTTGACTAGTTGATCCTCGGATCTTTCACTGCACTAAGTGCAAATGTATGGTATAGATATTTCATTACTGCATTTGGTCGGATTTAATTATTTGTTGGTTTCCATTGTTTGTTTATTAATTATCGCCGAATGTATGTCATTATTAGAAAAATAAATTGAATTGAATTGAATTGAATTGACTAGCTAGCGACCAGTTTCGCACTGCAACCTTTCGATTGATAGGCGACGCACTTAACCGCTAGACCACCGGGCCGGACTAACATATTATTTTTAACGGGTTAAGTTTCTAATAATAGCTTGTCAATAATATCGTTTTTTGTAAAGAACTGTCGTAGGTAGTGGTCGTTAATCGTTCGGATACACGACCTTACAATAAGAGGCTATCTATATTTACCTTGACTAAATTAATGTAGTTTCTATGATTAAAACCATGTTTCGTATACTATTTCTATGATTATTGTGACTTCACAATGCTTTGACCTGCCAAAGACATTGACCTGTTATCAGTTGAAGGTGATAGTTGTGGTAAGTGGGAAGACAGAGAAAATATTCCACAGTAGAAGATGAGTACTCTACGAGGATTGACTCGTCTGCTATCCAAGGTAATACGTAAACACCAAGAGTTACCAAATTGTCAGGCAACATAGTTGATTTGGTGGGTTCATCTTTAGATGTTGTTGGGTTGGGTAGAAACCAAAACAACCGCTGCCTAGTCCGTTGTGCCACAGTATCTTTTATTTTTTTTTTATTGTCAATTGTTGATTTGTAAATTGTTGGTGGTAAACGCTGCAGCGAAAGAAACAAAAATAAAAATTGTAATTGTATTGTGCCCTTGGTTACTGCTCCGAGCGAACGTCGCCTGAAACTCTTGGATTGATAAAGAACGTCTAAATTATATACAATACAGCCTGCATCCTGTTTATATGGTATTACAATGCCACGACCCCGTATGGAAAGTACGTCAATTTTCGCCGAGATCTCGAGTGTGCATGCGCCAAATATTTAAGTGTGCAGTGTGCAAACGTCCAAGAGTGCACACTTCAAGTGTGCACACAATCTCCTTTTTATTACTGTTTTGCCAAAATCTTAATAAAACGTATTATTCTATCCTCAATCTTTCGGGTCCGTCAGCTAACATTTCTATCTACATAACATAGGGTCGGCTAAATAACAAAAAATGTACTGACAGGAAATTACCCGAGGTCCAGAGGTAGGTTTACAGGTTTGTTGGAAATTATACGATGTTTATGTTCGCGAGCGTGTGAAATTACCCAAGTGTGCAAAGACGCGGGGTAAAAAAAAACTCGAGTGTGCAGCTGGCGTACTTTCCATACTGGGCCACGACCAAGAAATTTCTGGTGGTTCATGCATTTATTTTGAAATACGATACCTTGTTTCGTCCTTGCGCAGAAAAAAATGTTGGTTTGTAGGTCATACCCAATATTTTTGGTATTGAATTGATTTCTCATTGAAGTCGGATTCTCCTACCGGATGTCCCATGCGTTCTAAATAACATAAAACCAGAGCATCCGATTTTTCTAAAAGCGCAGTTCCATGCCATAAATGCTATAACTTTCAATATATTTCAATGTTGCAGGCAATAGTGAACCCCTCCAATGGACTTTCCACAACGACCCCACGATGCTTGCACACAGCGTATCAGGTTCAATTGTTTCCATTATTATTATGTGATTCCTCATTATCCAGCATACAACAGCACTGGGCTGTATCAGCACACTATATTCAATGTGTGATGTTTGTTTTGCAGAAGTTCGCTGAGAAGTCACCAGAGGCCAAGCAGGAGGGGGAGAAGTTGCGGGTCACCATGATACCTGGGGATGGGGTGGGGCCGGAGCTCATGCACGCTGTCAAGGTACGCTGGATGTGGTATTCATGTTTATCCCGAGGATGGGAAAACCAAGGGGATTAACACACGGGCAATCGTCAGATCACCTCTGGCCCACCGGAGCTATTGTAGTGTGTTGTGTATGAATCACCTACAATTTAGTAAAATTAATCCGCTGGGTTCAGGCAACGTCCGTTAAGTGCCTTTTCCAAGGACACAACCGACCAGCTAGCGACCAGTTTCGCACCTGCGACCTTTCGACTGAAAGGCACTAACCCACCAGACTGATCGGTCGTACTACATACATGACAATGTGCATACAACAACACACATGTTGTGCAGGAGGTGTTGAAAGCTGCTGATGTCCCGATCCAGTTTGAGGAGTTCTGGGTGAGCGAGGTGCAGGATCGATGCTCTGAAGCTCAGATCAGCGAACTCATACAGTCGGTCAACAAGAATAAAGTTGCCATTAAAGGTGGCATATTCCTATTTGTTTGATAATCATTGGTGTTGGTGGAAATGTGGATAAATAATCCTATTGTCTGTGGTGGGATGACCGACTACTATACAGAAACGGTCTTAGGAACGATGCCAAGTTTATCGGGTGAAAGGCTGATGGAGCAGAATAAACCAGGTGTCTGGTGACAACTTACGTATTCCAACCCCTAGAAATAAAGAGGAGTATTGTATCCTTTTAAACCTTACACAAATAATGCAAGACATTTTTAGCCATAGATTTAACATGCTTATAGCTTAATTTATTATCCAAGTAGAAAAAATTAAAATCAAAATCGTATCCCTCCTGGTGCCAGTATAAGCATTGAGCTGCATCCCCAGGTATATTGGCCACTCCATCCTGGTTTGATATCGGCGAGCTGCAATCTGTCAACATGAACATCAGGTTTGTTATCTCTGTGTGTTGCTTATGTGTGTTGCCTTATATTCAGTCAAGTACACAACTATTTATGTGTGGAGTTATTGCAATGTGTTGTTATAATTCGCATGTTTCTTCAATTTAATAGAACACATTAATCCGCTGGGTTCAGGCAATGTCCATTAAGAGCCTTGCCAAAGGACTTTAACTAACCAGCGGCCAGTTTCGATCCTACAACCTCCTGTGTGTAGGGTAACCCACTAACTGACCAAGCTATTCGGCCATCGCATGTGCAGAGATAGTACATTCGTCAATCATAGCCCATACTTCCATGTTTTGACACTTCCCCTAGGAAACAACTTGATTTATTCGCGAATGTGGTCCGCGTGAAGAGCTTGCCGGGCGTGAAGACCCGACATGGGGAGATCGATATCGTGGTCATCCGGGAGCAGACGGAGGGGGAGTACAGCGCATTGGAGCACGAGGTGGGTTGTGTAGAAGGTGGATACTATGTAATACAGCGGATACTAGATAAAATATAACAGCTATAGTTATTGATACAGTGGGTCATTAAAAATGTTTTCAAAGCTAGCAGAGTGCTGTATACCAATTGAAACAGTTGGTCAGGCTTGAACCCGTAAACCCATGTTGTAACGGCTCCCTACATGTACTGTGTGTTCAAAGCTGGTATAACCCTCCATGCTATCACAGAGCGCCCCTGGTGTGGTGGAGTCGCTGAAGATTATAACTCGAACCAAGTCGGAACGGATTGCAAAGTTCGCGTTCGATTACGCAACCAAACATGGTCGAAACAAAGTCACCGCAGTGCATAAAGCCAACATAATGTAGGAACCAGTATATGGCTTAGTGGACACATGTTTAACCCCCCATCTTCCCCAGGAAACTCGCAGACGGTATGTTCCTCGATTCATGCCGACAAGTCTCCAAGCTTTACCCCAAGATTAAGTTTGAAGCCATGATTGTGGATAACACATGCATGCAGGTGGGGTTGGTAGGGACATAAAAAAACAAGGAGGCATGGCATTATTTCCATCCAGTTAAAAAAAGTTAATTTTGTTTTTTTAAATTTGTATTTTTTTGCCCTTAAATTTCGTGTCGGTGATTGGTTTTTTATTTCACCCACCCACCCCCTCATCCAGCTTGCCTCCCACCCCTCCCAGTTCGACGTGATGGTGATGCCCAACTTATACGGAAACATCATCGACAACCTGGCTGCCGGCCTCGTAGGTGGGGCTGGGGTGGTTCCCGGGGAAAGCTACAGCCCCGATTGCGTGGTCTTCGAAACTGTAAGTTCATGGAACAAGTGGTTCATTTTATCTCCGGGATGGAAAACGTGGCAATACGTCGCAATGTTTGTGTGTGATGGGTGGTTTGACGCACCGAGTGCTGAAAATGTCAAATTAAGAATTGAGATTATATTTGTGTTGCGAAGAAGTAAATGTTTAAACAAATTATTTATTGTTGAACCTAATTGTGTTGGTGGTTATTGAGGTTATGAATGAGAGGTTATTTCAACTGATGTGCGACATATGGTTGCATTGACATGACTTTGTCCTACATTACTAGCGTGGTTCTAATAATTGTGTGGATGGTTCATTTTATCTTTTTGTGTATGTGGCTGGATAAAAAATCTTCCTACAAGCTTCAATAATG
>CH003420.1:103695-117217 GCA_000149265.1 Ciona savignyi
ATTCAATATGCTCAGTCATATGAAGTAAGTTGGTGGGAGATGTGGGTGGGATGTATGGGTGGGATATTCATGCTTTATCAACCAACCATGATAATTGTATCCAAGAATGGAGAAACGTAAGCTATTGCAGTGTGTTGTGTATGATTCACACTTTCATTCAATTTAGTAGAACCCATTATTCCGCTGGGTTCAGGTAATGTCCATTAAGTGCCCTTCCAAGGACCTAATGTCCCACCCAGCAGTTCCACATAGACATAACATGATGTCATGATTCTCACAGCTTGGTGGCGCACGCGAAGCTCGTCCAGGATTCATTGCTGAAGGTGCTTCGTGATGGAAAGGTGGGTTCGTATTGGGGGATTCCCTGGGTTGTTGGTTCATATTGGGGGAATTCCCTGGGTGGTTGGTTCGAATTGGGGGAAATCCCTGGGAGGTTGGTTCGTATGGGGGGAAATCCCTGGGTGGTTGGTTCGAATTGGGGGAAATCCCTGGGAGGTTGGTTCGTATGGGAGGAAATCCCTTAGGTTTATTTGTATGGAGAAGGTGGAATTGTTTTGTTGGGTTAAATAGTGGGTGAAAAGGTTTAAAATCAATGAAGTTTCAGAATTGTAAACAATAATGTCACGGGGGGGTTGGGAGGTTACTATCTGTCCTTGTGGTTCTTCGTTTGTTGTTTTAATAATTGTTCATAAATTGACGTATATGGGGATTGTTATGGAAGTAATAAATAAATCATGTGTTTCCCACTTTAACCACCGATCCCCACGTTCCCCAGATTCGAACCACCGATCTGAGGGGATACGCTACCACCACCGAGTTCACGGCCGCGGTGATCGCCAACCTTGGACGCGCATAACCCCCCACAACCCCCCCCCCTTTCACCACACCCTCTATTTATTTAGTTCCACTCATGCTGCTGTCCCAATATATTCCCGTTGGTTCAAATACATTTTGTTTTTCAAATTTGTTGATTTCATTTTATTTGATTAGCGGAATCGTTAATTGTAACAATTAGTGGGTTTGGACTTTGTTTTTAGCTTCTGCGTTACCTGACGTAGTAAGAAGATCCAGTGAATCCTTAAAGTAAGAAATGTCATTAGTTAAATCCCTAAACCGGGAAAGACTGCGATACGAGAATACTTAATAGGCTTCTATCCCGTTGACCAAATCCCAAATAACACTCAGTTCTGTATAATTCAACGATGTATGCGGTTAGACCAGTGCTTCTCATATGGTGCGCCACACTTGCATTTTGTTAATTTATGACAGAGTATGCATAGATCATAAACTACTAAATGGTTAGTGTCTAGTTCGTTCTTTTCCATTGTAACGTTAGTTCTACATTAACTTCCGAAAAGCAATAGCGCTCAAGAAACAGTAATTTCGTTATGTGGAAAATTTGGTGATGAAATTATTAAAATTAAACTTTTAATTTGCTATATTTGTCCTAAATTGTCTAAGTATTTAGCATATTTTCTGCTCATTTTATCTAAGTATTTAGCATATTTTCTGCTCATTTTATCTAAGTATTTAGCATATTTTCTGCTCATTTTATCTAAGTATTTAGCATACGGATCCATTATAAGTTATGAACAAGGTTCCTGTTTTATCTTGTCCCACATGGTGGCAGTGTGGGTCCAACGTGTTTGATACGTCATAAGCACAACAACGTAGTTCGGGGAATCCCCACCCAAACGTCGTTCGCCCCTAGTCATTGGTTGGACAACGTGGATCGAACGAAAGTTAATCCATTTAGCATAATGTGCGTAACACATTACGTCAGCACGGTGGGAACAATAAGAAACTCTCCTACGCCCCATGCGGAAGGGTGGACGTATCCGATTCTCTGGAATTCCGAACCCATGGTGGAACCGTCACTATTTACTGTTTTCATATAGGAATCGGTTGTGTTCGCCAATCGGCCACACAGCCGTCCAATGTCCCCTCTTAAACTGTTTGTGTTTATTTCATTCTCATTCGCGCAAACTTCGATTACAGCTTATTAAGAGGAAATGACGATCGTTAACACATCATTATACGAAGCTTCAGTTAAACAATTCGAAATCACGTGGTAATTGAGATGATACGATGGACGATTTGTAATTAATCTCGCATTACGCGTCGTGTTGGTTTAATACGCGTCACGCGACGCAAGCCGCGGTTGCTATTGTCGGTGGATAGAAGCCATTGTCGATTCTAAATGACGACATAATACTTTAATACCTTTTTTGTTTTTTGAAAAGTTCAACATTTTGAAGAAACGTGAAATCTGAAATACATGTAAAACTATGAACAAATGACGTAATCGTTTATTACCTAATAATGGTAAAGAACATGTCTGATTGTGTTCGTTGGTGGCAATAGCGCAGCAGGTCGATATGGGGGTCATATCATCGTTCATGGGGGGGTGGACGATTATCACACCCAACCCCATCAAGAATCGATCAAAGTGACGTAATAATGACGAGGTTCGATACTATTCTAGTGACGTCTCCCAATCACGTGACATCTCATATTATAGAGCAGGGGTGGCAAACCAATCCGAGACTAAGAGCCAAATTTCTTACTGTATTACCACAAAGAGCCATATCATACGGAAAGAAATTTCCAGAACAAAAAGGAACAGTACGGAAAGCGGGAAATCCCCCTAACAGCAAACAACATCAAGAAATAGATTAAAAATAGAAAGAGGATTGCATTTCTTATATAGTCTACTTGGTACATTTTCGGGACATAGCCTTCATGTCGAAGAAATAGGGCCTGCGGGAAAAGCCGCATGGAACTGAGCGAACCGCTGTGAAAGACGAGGTTGCCTGGCTATCAACCCGGCAATCGCGTGTTATGTCCCATAATCCTCCTGCATTCAAACATTACTAGCTAGGATAGGATATTCATGTTTATCCCTGTGAATGGGAAAATCAAGGGGGTTAACACACTGCCAATCGTGTGTTAACCCGCATGCGGCTCGCGAGCCACGGGTTGGCCAGCCCTGTTATAGAGCATTGTCCATGGATGACTCCATAATTTCCCAGGGAATGGAATCTGAGGTAACATAGTTGACGTCATTGCCCACCACAACATTCTTTCGGTCTTATTCCCGGACGTGACGTCACTGACCACCATAAGAGGCGACTCAGCCTAATAATCATGTGTTAGAAATTGTCTCGTTTAACATTCACATGTTGCTGGGTTAGCAACACAGCCCGCTTATAGCGCCTATAAAACGTAACACAGCCCGATCTAAGCGTTATATTGTGGCAGATCGGGTGATGTATCTCAGGTTCCATGACAACTGAACCCCTTACAACTGAACCCCTTACAACTGAACCCTTACAACTGAACCCTTTACAACTGAACCCCTACAATTAAG
Organism: Ciona savignyi; assembly: GCA_000149265.1. Lineage (NCBI taxonomy): Eukaryota > Metazoa > Chordata > Ascidiacea > Phlebobranchia > Cionidae > Ciona > Ciona savignyi. Next base: position 107,066 of record CH003420.1, read on the forward strand.
CCCCTTACAACTGAACTCCTTTTAACTGAACCCCTTTAAACTGAACCCCTTTACAACTGAACCCATTTCAATTGAACCTCTTTACAACTGAACCCCCTTTTTAGTTAAAAGCGTTCGGTTAAAAGGGGTTCAGTTGTAAAGGGGTTCAGTTGTAGGGGCTCAGTTGTAAGGGGTTCAGTTGACTGGTCACCGTATCTCACTGGGTTGATTCCCCGACTGTGGACACGAGGTACATATACTTTCTCTCATCAGATTACCCCCGGGGATTCCCCGTGTGACGTGTCATCGGAATAATTGAATTAATTCCGATAAATTATCATCAATGTGGACATTATGGCGTAATCAATCATATCATTATCTACGTCACTATGGCTGTGTGAGAAAACAATCAATCTTAATTATATTATCGTTAAGTACGCGAGTGTGCTGGTAATTCTAGTATTAAATCTCTTTGTTGATGTTATACAGTGAGCTAATTTGGGTGACTTTCCTCCCAATATGTCGAATATGATCAGGCAGTAGTGGCTGTGCGTGATACTCGCGGTGATGGCCGCGGGACAAAGAGACCTAGTGATATAAATAGCTGGAGTCGCGACTAGTTCTGTTAGATCGATGTTATGCGACGATAATCCAGCTTTCTACCGAGAATATGTTGTTGAGCTATTTACAAACTTTGTTCCAGAAGGTTCGATGCGTCACGAACCAACTATTACTGGGTTGAGGTGTTTACCGAGAGGTTTTAATTGATCGGTTGAATATTCACCAGGTTGTCGGTTTGTTAGAATATTTGAATGCGTAAACAGCTGAGCGCAGTAAACAACTCAACAGTTACTTTCGCACTGAATAATATCTCACGCCGCATGTCGTATTCGTTTAACGGTTTCTAAAGTTTAAACATTTTCCTCGTGGACGACTTGTTTAAATAAAATACAGAAGCATTTATCTTCTGTGGCTTTGAGGGTAACAGTCGAAGGAAAGTTGATGGTTTGATACAGGAAGACAGGAAAGACAACATATCATCGATACCCGGTGGTATTCTACCGCAGTCTACACCAGTTTCATATCGACCATTCAGCTAATCGGCCAGCTATATGTTAATAACCTCTTAATTCGTCGTAGACCCGAGTAAGATAGCCCATCTGACAACTATATAAATATGTGGTCTTATCGTCTTTGGTTGGTGGTCGCTCTCAGTAGTTTGTGCGGCCAAGCAACGCCTTCCACTATATTCGACCCTTCTACAAGTAAGATGTTCATAACACAGGGGTAACGATTCTTCGTTTTTGTGGATTCGTATGTTTGTGGATATCTTGTGGGATGTTTTTGACAATTCATTAGATTTCACTGGGTTGGAGCAATTTAAAGTGGCTTGCTCAGGTGCACAGTAATACACCTCATGCTCACAGTCAAGTTGCTGGAGTTATTACAGTGTGTGGATGGTTGGTTCATTTATATCCTCGTGGGTGGGAAGCCAGACTTTACCCACGGGTATTGTAAGACACCTCATGCCCACAGTCGAGTTGCTGGAGCTATTACAGTGTGTGGATGGTTGGTTCATTTATATCCTCGTGGGTGGGAAGCCGGGCTTTATCCACGGGTAGCGTAAGTCACCTCATGTCCACAGTCGAGTTGCTGGAGCTATTACAGTGTGTGGTTGGTTGGTTCATTTATATCCTCGTGGGTGGGAAGCCAGGCTTTATCCACGCGTATCGTAAGACACCTCGTGCCCACAGTTGAGTTGCTGGAGTCATTACAGTGTGTGGATAATCAGACATGACTTTCAATTTGGACTCATAAGATACCACTGGATTGGAACAATGTAAAGTGGCTTGTTAACCTACATAAATGCTCAGCAATTGCTACAAGTGACATATTGTCAGGAATCATCCAATAAGCAATGGGTAGTGGCTATCCGCCGAGAGAGACTCAACCTACGACCTTCGTCTGGCCGGTTAGGTGCGTCGCCTTTCAATCGAAAGGTTGCAGGTGCGAAACTGGTCGCTAGCTAGTCGGTTGTGTCCTTGGGCAAGGCACTTTATAGACATTGCCTGAATCCAGCGGATTAATGGGTTCTACCAAATTAAAGGAACGTCTCTATCATATACAACACACTGCAATACCTACAGTAACCCGACGATGGGCGTGAGGTGATCTGAAGATTGCCCGTGTGTTAACCCCCTTGGTTTTCCCATTCACATAGATAAACATGATTATCCTATCCTAACCCCCCACTTCCCACAGTCCCCTTCCGCGCCCCGCCATATTGCAACAAGATGGCTCCCATGGACTCCGTGTGCCGAGGCAGCTTCGCCAGATACACATACAACCCTGATACCAACGAATGTCAGTTCTTCTACTACGGTGGATGCGGGCAGCCGAGAAACATGTTCACTGAGGAGGGAGGATTGCGAGAGAGATTGCAAGAGGAGCCCGGTGGAGAGGAGGGCGCTGCAAAGTAAGGGGGGTTGGTGGTGGGGGGGGCTATGTAACCCGACTGTGCATATGTGGTGGAATGGTGTATGACTGGTACGGTCGTGTGGCCGAATGGTTAACGCGACCGATACATATACCAACTCTTATACAAAAAAACGGTCCTGGTGACGATCCCGTCATGGGTTCGAAAGTTGTTTCGGTAAAAAATGGTATATGACTTAGGAATATCGGAATGACGTAATAATGACGTAGTAATGAGGTAATAATGCCGTAAGAATGATGTAATGACGAAGAAATGCGTCTAAATGGTTCAACGATTGCCCATTATGCTACTTATCTGATCCGAAGTCTTATAGTTGTTTTAAACACAAAAGGTCCCACAATGACCAAAATTATCCCGAAAAGTCCATGAAAATATGAAATACATAGATAATTATCCACTAGTAATGCGTGTATAGAATAGTTGAACACCCACAACCGTTTAAATTCAGAATTTGAAGATAAATAATGAAATGATGGAACATATGTAGGATTCCTTTTAAGTTCCTTTTGCCGTCTTACCCCGTTCCTGTGTCGTGACTTAAATAATTTGCCAATATTTATCAACAGGAAGCCCGGAAATTGACCGAAATTTAGGGCGAAACAATATTTTTTACATCTCAATTTGGTTTATATTTGTTTTATTTTTACAAACTAACGTGAATATTTCAATCGGAAATCACGGATATTAAGTTTGGATTGGTGACTCAGGTACCCATTAGTTTCTGCTTTCTGATAAATATAGCAAACGCTCAATAGTGGTTTTAAAAATAGTGGTGATTGGCACTTAGTTGACACTTGGTTGACCATTGATTGACACGTGGTTGACACGTGGTTGACACGTGGTTGACACTTGGTTGACACTTGATTGACACTTGGTTGACACTTGGTTGACACGTAGTTGACACGTGGTTGACACGTGGTTGACACTTGGTTGACACGTGGTTGACACGTGGTTGACACTTGGTTGACACTTGGTTGACACGTGGTTGACACATGGTTGACACGTGGTTGACACTTAGTTGACACTCTCTAGTTGGTATTCAATCTCGTACCTCGTGAGTTGGGAAATCCCCATTTAGAGCGAAATACGTCATAACTGGGTGTGTCGGTACATAATGTAATTATCCGCCATCGCTCCTAATATGGAAGCGTTGTTGCGCAAATGACGTCATCGGTTTATGTTATTTCGCACACACATTTCTACCTACGTCATCAACGACCTTCGTCATAATATCCATTATTCGCAGGTTCCACCCAGGGCTGCCAGTTCCAAGCGAATCGTGAGTCATCATTTATTTGCAAAGCATGATAGTATCACCCGTTAGTATTGAACAAGGAACCATTAGATCGGGTCTATGTGCTTCAATGCCAACCATGCGTCAATTTGGTCCGTATTCCAAGATACTTGCTTAATGTAACAACTGATATAAATGAACAAAACAAATATACCTGGTTTCGAACCAGCAGCTAACATTTCGTTCATCAATCGATCGCGCTAACCACTCGGCCACTCGGCTGTTCCAATTGGTTATACCCACTCCCTTGCAGTTGGGAGGGAATGTTCGACCACCAGCGGTAGCATCGGGCTGTGTTTGAACCGAGACCCAGCCAACTTCACCCAAAACGAATGCACGACCATCGGTTGTTGTTGGGATCCCACCATTCGTATCTGCTATCAGAAGAATAGTGAGTACTCGTAATAGGGAATTCCCCGTATCAGATATTATTCATGCCTCAACTGGGGATTCCCCGTATCAGATAATATTCGTATATCTCAACTGGGGATTACCCATATCAAATAGGATATGGAATACTTATGTTTATCCCCATCAATGGAGAAACCAAGGGGATTGTGTATGATTGAACCGTTGCCTTAATTTCGTAGAACCCATCATCCCACAAGGGTCCAGGCAATATTTGGTAAGTGCTTTGCCCAAGGACACAACCGACTAACTAGCGACCAGTTTTAAATGTGCAACCCATCTGCTGCAAAGCGACGCACTAACCCACCAAGCTAATTAGTCGGAGTTAACGATATTCCTCAATGTGGTGATCTGACGAATAACCCACGTGATCCCACGTCGGACAACGGCGGATATTACGTACGTTATATGACGTCATAGTATAATAAGTCATGTTGACAATGTCTGATCGACTTGTAAATTCCCGCGTTCTATTCCGAGGACTCAATAGTGGAAACAAATCATTAACATTTCGCATCGGTTTCGTGTGATTTGCACGTTTCAACATGGCCGACCACAACCATCATAGTTTGGCAGCAATATCTCTCATGCGACTGATAAATATCATTATTGACGTCAAAACCATCATTTTCCCAGGAAATGTGTAAAATAACAACGTCATACTTGCTTATGACGTAATTGTGCATATTATGACCACATTGACCCCGCAGACCGGTTCATCAACACGCAGTGTCAGGTGAGATATGCCGATGAACTTGGCTTCTACGGGAAGTTGTCCTTCCAGAGTGATCGGAGGTATTTATCAGGCTGGACCGGTCAACTCAGCTTCACTGCGTCAGTGGGCGGGGCGTTCTGCGTGAGTGCATGTGTGACGTAGGTGGACCCGGGGGTTGCGTGATCGAACCCCGGCCTGGGCACTATTTGAAGTGGCAGGATTCATTTTAATTCAGTTATACTTTAACACTTTATAACTCTCCTTATACATGCACACATTCATAGGATGGTATAGAAAACACCGTCATGTTACCGGAGCTATTGCAGTGTGTTGTATATGATTCACACGTTCCTTTTAGTAGAATTTAGTAGAACCCAATAATCCGCTGGGTTCAGGCAATATCCGTTAAGTGCCTTGTCCAAGGACACAACACTTAACCACCAGACTAACCGGCCGGACTATAACCCCCGAATAAGCCCCTCCATTCGACCAGATCCTCCGAGACGGCGTCGAACCGCGCGCCATCACCATATCCTCTGTCACCATGAATGACCGGAAGTTCTTCTTCCTTCAAGGACCTTCCATCTACGAGGGTCAGAACATCGTCGTGCTCTTCGCGGGGAGCTATGGAGCTTCCAACTTCTCCCGAGTCAAATGTTCCCAACTTAATCTTCCTTGATTTATTTCTCTTGTATATTCTTGCAAATAAACATAAAACTTTGAATATAAGGTGTTTCGGTTCCAATGTAGGGGAACCCCCCGAAAGAATAGGACGAATACAACTTGAATGAAAGAATGATACTCGACTGTGCTTTAACCCTGAATTCAGGATATGGTTGATTAATTGCGGTTCCCATAGAGATCATGCGTCCGAACTGGTGACGCTGAGTTGGTCGCTGGACACGTCATCGCTGCGCTTCCTCCAACACTTAACGCTCAAGATTGAAATGAAACTTTCCACTCAACTCACTCGCTGAAGATAAATTATTTCCTTCATTCCAGGGCTGCGCGCGACTATCAAATTTACATGCGTCATATGTCGTATGTTAGCTCCGCAAAATCAGAAGGTTAACCTTCACAAGAATTGTGCTTTATATATTAAGATAGATTAGATCAGGGCCGGGCAACTTCTATTGTTAGCGGGCCAGATGTGGAAAAATGTAGTTCTTGGTGGGCCGGATTATTACATGAATAGTATTCAATATCTCAATTACAGGGTATGGTCAGATACAGTCTGCGGGTCAAAATCCCTTCATAGGACTAACCAATCCATGGGCTGTATGTTGCCCCATGACTGGATTAGATAGATTAAGGTAATGAGATGAACGGCGTGGAGTTATTACCCTAAGAACACACTTGACATATAAAGCATTTAACTACACAAGTCGGTTGTTTTGGTTCAAACTTTCAGCCCACACCTTTCCCTCGAGCCGGACCCCCGGTTAGTTTAGCGATTCACCGCACGTAAATTTATTGTAATTTGTAATTGTAATACATATAAAACAGCCCGTTATATATTAATAAAATACAATAGAATATTCATATATATCCCCCCGTGAAAATAAAATTAGTATATACCATTAATCCGATGGGTTCAGGTGATCCAATATCACTGGATCTTTCGCTCTGTTCTTGTGTTTTGGATATACGTAAGTCGGTTGACTAAACTGTACGATCACTCGACCTAAACCAGACGGTTTATTCCAACTAACGTAACGCTCTTGCGCCACATAACGGTAACTTTTTGAGTTTAACTATTGTCACAAGGTGACGTCCTAACCCATGTTGAACATGTATAAGTGTCATTATACTGATTTTCCATTAATCTTTGTAAATTATGTTTTTATTGTGTGGGATCTAGCGGGTAAATGGGGAAATAGTTCACATTTTTTTAAAGTTTGGTATAAATAATCAGCACCTATTTAATTAACTCGGGTTAAAGTTCTTACAGTATTGTCACTAAGCCACGGTTTATAGCATTTGTTTACTTTGATTCAAAGCCATAGTAGTTAATTATTATTTTACTTTGATTTGATAATACCAATCTCTTAGACCGTTAAGATTCATTCTTATTGTCGAGTCCAGGTGTAGTTAAGCTTGTAGACACGGGATACGATGGACAACAGCAAGGAACATCCGCTTATATTGCGAGGTATTAACACAGTGTTTAAATGTGATTCAGTCCCATATGTGGACAAATTCTACAGATTAGTCTAGTGGTTTAATGCGTTTCCCTTAGCCGAAAGGTTTCAGGTTCGAAACTGGTTTTCCCATTCACGGGGATAAACATGAACATCCTATCCTATCTGTGGGCAAATTCCCCCATGTTCAACATGTAGCATGCTGGGGTGTAAACAAATTGTATTGGACAATAAGTTCAGCCATCCATGCAGGTTAAAGCCAAGGCAGCTTTAACCTGCACCGACTGTGGTAGATACGGGTATTGTTTGGGGCCCTTTAGGTGCCTGTGGTTGGCACTAAATCTGACCCCAAGTTCCCTAGATATTAGGGCTCCGAAATCCCTCCATCAAATAGAAGCTCCGTCACGGAAGGTCCTTTTATTCTTGATTAAATGCAGATACAATAAAACACACAACAGTTAAACTTATTCTGGCAATCCTGCCAGGATATGGCAGCTGCGAACGCCGCACATTTGGATTAATAACTCTTATTTTCTGCTTGGTCTGTATGTCCACCGATTTACTCCAACAAATGTTGGTTTACAGCCATCTTTGCTTCATGCATGCGTCGTGTGAAACACATGATCCCTACCACAACACAGAGCACAGCAGAACCATCCAACCCAGTAATACGATGGGCGCGAGGTGATCTGACGATTGCCCATGTGTTAACTTCCTTGGTTTTCCCATTCTCGGGGATAAACATGAATATCCTATCCTATCACTAATATCAATGAAATGACAATGTATATTCCCCAGTGATGCGATTGACCAAACCGTCCATCATCACATCCTCCCCCCTCCACAACGAGGCTTCCGATACCTTGCCCTCCATCATGGGACATTCATCCACACAACTACCCGCTTATGGCACCGGTAGGTCAATTGCTTGTAATCTGATGATTCAATTTATTTTATATTAATAATTTTCCACACCGTAAAAATGAATGTATTGCGAATTCTTTTACAATTTACTAAAACCAACCCCCTAACTAGTTTGCTGTTGCCTTGGGCAGGACATTGAAAGGCTATGTTGCATGAACCTAGTGGATTTTTTGAGTTGTAACTGAAGAAATATCTCAATCATTTACAACATTACCTGAATGATGACGTCCTTTGCATATCTCCCATCCATGTGGATACTTGGATATCCCTGGGTTCAACTATTCTGAGTGCCACATCATCATAAATGAACACCGGATATTCGAGTATCCACATGCATTCCTCTTGTTATTTACATTATGCAGACAGAACTTGGTTTAACAGGGCAGCTCTAACATTTGATTGACATTGATTGACATTTGATTGACATTTGATTGACATTTGATTGACATTTGATTGACATTGATTGACATTTGATTGACATTGACCAGGTGAGACGCTTATTCTGCCGCACAGCTTCGGGAATATCTTCCTGGGTGAGACCTTTGTGAGCTACCTCAGCGTGAACAATGAGAGTGGAAGTGATGTCACAAGCGTGAGCTTGACCGTGAGTTCATATGGAGGTCATGGAGGGTAGGTAGGGGGGTGGGGGGTTAATATTGTGAAACCTGTTCCAATTGGTTTGTACTCGCACACATGCACATATGCGCTTGCAAGCTTAATTATCTCGCAGAGGGACCTACCAACTGCATACGCACCTATACATGCACGCACGGATATGCTTATACACACACAACACACGCATGTTTATACCCACACATTAAGCTTAAACACCCCGCAGGCGGACCTACAAACTGGATCACAGAGGATCACCCTGTCAAACAAGAGTTTAAATGAAAGTTTGAAACCGGAGACTTCGTTGGACGCAGTGATCAACCATGAAGTGAAGGAGCTCGGCAACCATATGTGGGTGGTGGGGTTGTGCTGGTAGTTGTTGTGCTGGCTCATAGTTATTGGGTTGGCTCATAGTTATTGTGCTGGCTCATAGTTATTGTGCTGGGTCATAGTTATTGGGCTGGCTCATAGTTATTGTGCTGGGTTATAGTTATTGTGCTGGCTCATAGTTATTGTGCTGGCTCATAGTTATTGTGCTGGGTCATAGTTATTGTGCTGACTCATAGTTATTGCGCTGACTCACAGTTATTGCGCTGACTCACAGTTATTGTGCTGACTCACAGTTATTGTGCCGACTCATAGTTATTGTGCCGACTCATAGTTATTGCACTGACTCACAGATTAGTGTGCATCGTCAAATACAACCGACCAAACGGAGAAACACGAAGTTTTCGAAAATTCTTCAAATTCCAAGTTTTAAAGCCGCTGGACGTTAAGACCAAGTTCTACAATATTGAGGTAGTATTCACTCTCCAGTAAGTATGGAGCAAAATTCTTAAATATATATCACCCCGCAATGTTAGCTGGTTTAGGGAAGTGCAGGAAATACAGAAAATCTAATCTTTTTGTAGAAATATAACAATAGATTTCCCCAACACACAGCGATGGCAAATCTACTATTACAGCTGAGCATATTTGTGCAAGTATTAGTTAAATGCATGAAATAATAAGAAGTGTGAAACAATTACATGGAAATACTGGAACATATGAAAGCAAAATATAAATACAAAGAATGTTGTTGATGGGTTGCATGGGGGTATCGATTGATAGATGTTTAATATTCATCTCCAGTGCGATCAAGTTTACCTTGAGACTCAGATCCAGAACATCACCCCGAGCCCGATTTGCATGGAGAAGGTGAGTTTGGATCCCTCCACCATGTACACCGTGCAATCGTTGGACATCAGCACCCATGGGTGAGTGGCCCCCCATACATGGGTTCGTGCATTGATATCCATCCTCCCAGGGAGTTCAACAGCCAGTCGTACATGAAGCCGTCAGAGGTCCGACAATATCTCTACTGGCTCAAGTTGAAGCCGGCGCATCTGAAGAAAGCTTTCACGGAGGCAGCGAGTATCATTGGGAAGTTGGACATCGTGTGGAAGTCGAGTCTGGGGGAGCGGGGGAGGTTGCAGACCAGTCAGCTGCAACGAGCGGTGGGTGGGGGCTGAATTACTGGGGGCCGGGGGTAAAATGGGGGGGGTGTGGGGGTGAATTAATGGGGGGGCCGGAGGTAAATATT
>CH003419.1:0-10672 GCA_000149265.1 Ciona savignyi
GACTGTGGGCATGAGGTGTATTACTGTGCTCGACTGTGGGCATGAGGTGTATTACTGTGCTCGACTGTGGGCATGAGGTGTATTACTGTGCTCGACTGTGGACATGAGGTGTATTACTGTGCTCGACTGTGGGCATGAGGTGTATTACTGTGGACATGAGGTGTATTACTGTGCTCGACTGTGGGCATGAGGTGTACTGTGCTCAACTGTGGGCATGAGGTGTATTACTGTGCTCGACTGTGGGCATGAGGTGTATTACTGTGCTCGACTGTGGACATGAAGTGCATTACTGTGCTCGACAGTGGGCATGAGGTGTATTACTGTGCTCGACTGTGGGCATGAGGTGTATTAGTGTGCTCGACTGTGGGCATGAGGTGTATTACTGTGCTCGACTGTGGACATGAGGTGTATTACTGTGCTCGACTGTGGGCATGAGGTGTATTACTGTGCTCGACTGTGGACATGAGGTGTATTACTGTGCTCGACTGTGGGCATGAGGTGTACTGTGCTCAACTGTGGGCATGAGGTGTATTACTGTGCTCGACTGTGGGCATGAGGTGTATTACTGTGCTCGACTGTGGACATGAAGTGCATTACTGTGCTCGACAGTGGGCATGAGGTGTATTACTGTGCTCGACTGTGGGCATGAGGTGTATTAGTGTGCTCGACTGTGGGCATGAGTTATATTACTGTGCTCGACTGTGGGCATGAGGTGTATTACTGTGTTCGACAGTGGGCATGAGGTGTATTACTGTGCTCGACTGTGGGCATGAGGTGTATTACTGTGCTCGACTGTGGGCATGAGATGTATTACTGTGTATTACTGTGCTCGACTGTGGACATGAGGTGTATTACTGTGCTCGACTGTGGGCATGAGGTGTATTACTGTGCTCGACTGTGGGCATGAGTTATATTACTGTGCTCGACTGTGGACATGGGGTGTATTACTGTGCTCGACTGTGGGCATGAGGTGTATTACTGTGCTCGACTGTGGGCATGAGGTGTATTACTGTGCTCGACTGTGGACATGAGGTGTATTACTGTGCTCGACTGTAGGCATGAAGTGTATTACTGTGCTCGACTGTGAGCATGAAGTGTATTACTGTGCTCGACTGTGGACATGAGGTGTATTACTGTGCTCGACAGTGGGCATGAGGTGTATTACTGTGCTCGACAGTGGGCATGAGGTGTATTACTGTGCTCGACTGTGGGCATGAGGTGTATTACTGTGCTCGACTGTGAGCACGAGGTGTATTACTGTGCTCGACTGTAGACATGAGGTGTATTACTGTGCTCGACTGTGGGCATGAAGTGTATTACTGTGTTCGACTGTGGGCAAGAGGTGTATTACTGTGCTCGACTGTGGACATGAGGTGTATTACTGTGCTCGACTGTAGGCATGAAGTGTATTACTGTGCTCGACTGTGGGCATGAGGTGTATTACTGTGCTCGACTGTGGGCATGAGGTGTATTACTGTGCTCGACTGTAGACATGAGGTGTATTACTGTGCTCGACTGTAGACATGAGGTGTATTACTGCGCTCGACTGTGGGTATGAGGTGTCTTACGATACCCGTGGATAAAGCCTGGCTTCCCATCCACGAGGATATAAATGAACCAACCATCCACACACTGTAATACCCCCAGCAACTCGACTACGAGCACATGCTAACCCCCCCATACACAGCGCACTAACGAGGCTAACAGCTCAATGCTTGTGGATATTGTCGCAATGCTTCGAGGAGTCGATGGTCCACCCAGTGGTGATTGCGCAACACCCCCCTGTCGTGTTGTTCATCGGAACGAAGTACAAAACCAACCCCAGGTGCGCCATCTGATGGTACTTCCATATCATAGTTAGTCAGGATGGTTGTGGGATCCAAATCAACCGCTAGCTCGTCGGTTGTGTCCTTGAGCAAGGCATGTCGCATATATTTCTTGAACCCATTGGATTAATGGATTCCACCCCCATATTCACCCTCCCATATTCACCCTCCCACCTCTACCCCCAGTTACATCCACACCCTCCAAGGGTTGATGGGGGCCAAGTTGGAACCCGATGTTGAAGTCGTGGAATTGTTCCCCGTGTCCCAGGTCTTCGCGTTGAAGGTGAGTACCCCAACCTTTATTGGGGAAATCCCCAACCCCTACAAACGATTACCCCAACCTTTAATGGGGAATTTCCCATCCCCATAAAGATTAACCCAATCTTCAAGGGTAATCCCCATACCCATAAATATATCCCAACTTAATTGGGGAATTCCCCATACCCATAACGATAACCCCTCCCACCCACAGAGTTATTTCTTTGAATCCGTGCGTCTCGCCAACAATGCTTGTCTGGACGAGTTGTCTCGGATGAACACGTCATATCCACGTACGGACACGTCATATCCACGTATGGACACGTCACAGAGGGCATCTGACGGCAAATGACGGGTACCACCAACCCCACCAAGTAGATATACCACCTCGACTGCCCGCACATGGTATCCAAGTATTTCGATGCCAGCAGCCAACAAAGTCTCTTATATTTTTAACTCTTTGATAAGTTTTTAACCAAACTTTTAAATGATTCCAATATTTCTATCCGCGGTTGTCACTGTTCTTATTCACCTTGTTCTTATATTTCCTCTGTAATCTACTCGCAACCATGGCTGAGTGAGCAGTTGGTTGCCCCCCCCCCCCTCCCCCACCATCGCGACAGACATTGTCGTCGAACAAAGTGAGAATCGCGTCTGTTACGTCATAAACTCTTTTATTCTATGCACCACTCGGTTTAATATTGCTTCCATTTTTATAATTTGTACGAAAATAAACGCAAGCGGCAATAACATGGCGCACATTCGGTACATAAGGGAAAATAATCAAGCAAGCGATATAAACAATATATTATAACTATAAAGGAAGTGTTTATTAATGTTTATCCCCGTGAATGGGCAAACCAAGGCGGTTAACACACGGGCAATCTACAGATCACCTCGCGCCCACCGTCGGGTTACCGGAGCTATTGCAGTGTGTTGGGTATGATTCACACGTTCCTTTAATTTGGTAGAACTCATTAAAGATGGGTTCAGTCAATTACCGGTAAATACATTGCCCAAACATTCAACTGTGCCCAAGGACACAACCGACCAGCTACCGACTGGATTGGAACCGACAACCTTCCAGCTGATGGTCAGAATTAAACTATGCCATCTAGTGGGCATTAGTTCCTCCGGAGGCAATCATCCGACTCGGGATCGAACCAGAATCTTTTAAGTGAGGGCACGGTTTTGTGGAAGACCTGGTTCAGCCCGCCCTTGATAAACCTGCACAACTCACAGAACGCATTGTTGAAATGGTTTTTCGCTTTCCGGAGTTCCCCCTGGTACTCCCGGTCGTTGACCCCAACTAAGGGGAAATACCCCGGGACTTCCCAGCGCCACGCCAGGTACTCCGTATAAGCTGTGACGTTGCTATCCAAATATTTCAAATAATCAGTCAATTGTGACGTAGTTTCGAAATCATCGACATGGATGAATGAGTTTGGGGGGCTGATGGCTGTGACGTCATCCCTAGTGGGCCCCCACACGATAGGGACAGCCCCGGAGTAAAACGAATTGAACCAAAGTTTTTCGGTGATGTAACCCCTACAATGGACCCCGTTCTCGAACGCGAAATAAAATTTGTATTTTGACAAGGTTGGGTAAAAGGGGTTTCCCCCGATTGAAAGGTTCCCACATCGACCGTAAATATCAACCTTGACCCCTGACCTTTGCACTTCTTTCACGACCTTTAACCTTTGTTTAGCGCCTTCTGTGAAGTCACAATTGCTCGCGACCCACGCCACGACGCCAGTCTTTTGTTTGATGACGTCACGAATCTTTGGTTCCATCAAGTGGTTGTCGGTTGGTGTCACGTGGTCGGGAAACAAAAGACTTTCCGCTTGAACGATTCCGGGGTCACGTGAGAATACGTCACCAGCAGCGTCAACGTTCGCCCTGGTTGCAAAATATTATTCAACAAACCGACCACGTGACCCGCGACAGTATTATTATTAGGTTTCAATACCAATTTAAGATTTCTATGTCCAATCTCGACCAACCTGAGTCTCGCCTGTACAAAGTCACGTGCTATGAACGGATAAAGCATTCCGTTGACGTCAGAATCCCTTCTATGCGTCATAGTCCAGTTGAAATAATCATCGAAATCGTCCAGAGTCTTTCGGTAAAAATATTTCGCCGTCCACGCGCTCTCACGTGACCACCACACGAACGCCTGATTGGCTCGTCTGCGAAATTAAATAATGGCGTCAAATTGATTGGGACAATGGATTGGATGTTTATCCCAGTAAATGGGAAAACCAAGGGGGTTAACACACGGGCAATCGTCAGATCACCTCGCGCAGACCGTCGCGTTACCAGAGCTATTGCTGTGTGTTGTGTATGATTCTATCGTTCCTTCGATTTAGTAGAACCGTTAATTCGCTGGGTTCAGACAATGTCCGTTAAGTAACTTGTCCAAGAACACAACTTTCTAGCTAGCGACCAGTTTCGAACCTGAAACCCTTCGGCCGAAAGGCGACGCACTAACCCACCAAGCTATTCACCCGTGATTAGTTGATTAGGATAACAGAAACCCACGGTGTCAATGGAAATACCCACGAACACCCGACCGAGCGTATGGGGTTGCTGATCGTTCTAACACTTTCACAATTTCTTACATATGTTAGTTAAAACGTCACTATGACGTCAGTTGAAACGTCACTATGATGTCAGGTGAAACGTCACTATGACGTCAGGTGAAACGCCACTATGACGTCAGTTGAAACGTCACTATGACGTCAGGTGAAACGTCACTATGACGTCAGGTGAAACGTCACTATGACGTCAGGTGAAACGTCACTATGACGTCAGGTGAAACGTCACTATGACGTGAATTACCTCTTTTTTGGATCTGGAAGATCGTTGCGGTTGGTTGACTTCATCATGAAGACGACCGCGTCTGCGTCATCAAATCGCGATCTATCGTTTGTGACGTCACATCCTCCCCCGCACATGGGGTGTGTGGGGATTTCCCCGGGCATGATAACGGTTGCCCATATTAGTATCAACCCTTTGCTCGGGACGATGCTGGGCCTCTTGACTGCCAACATGCGGATGGAAAAATACGATATTTTCTCTGTTTGGTTCAACTTGAACTTAAATGTAAGAAAGTTGCGGCTGATTTGTTTGTGGAAGAATGGGTTTTAGAATCCACGTATTTTTATGTCATCAATGTGTAGCCATCTTCATGTAACGTCGCGCGCACGCGCACACACGCGCACACATACACACACACACACGCGCGCACATACACACACACACATGCAATGCCCCACAACCACCAAAAAAAATTACTTCGAACCCTTGTATAAAGGTCAAACATATCGATATTCGAACTTGCGCCGCAATGACCTTTAAACAGGATATGACGCAAACCGTGGTTTTAGAATGAGTTGCTTTGTATCAACAAAGCAGATTTAGAGCGACGATCGCGTCTCACATTTCAACTCTTTGCGCGATGATGAGATTTAAAACCGATATTTCCAGTTTGTTATTATAAGGTTTCTTCATTATGACGTAGAAACATCACCTTGAAGGCCTTTGTCAGGAACAATGGGATCTTCCGCCTCCGCCTTGGGAGGATGTTGCGCGGGGATGTCGGGAGGATCATCTTCCTCCGTTTGTTCCGCATCTGGGAGCGAAACATGAATCTGATGTTGAAACTTCGCGTTCGATCTCGGCAACATCGAAATACAGCGGTTTCGTCACGTGACGATCAAGTTTGATCATTCACACTTTTGCGCCAAATGTTTCCACGTTTTAAAATGTCAAGTTTATTCTCACTGCAATAGCTTCAGTAACTCGACTAGGGAATCTAGAACTTAGGATGTTCATTTTTTCGTGAATGGGAAAACCAAGGGGGTTAACACACGGACAATCGTCAGATCACCTCGCGCCCATCGTCAGTTTACCGGAGCTATTGCAGTGTGTTGTGTATGATAGACACGTTCCTTCAATTTGGTAGAACCTAATAATCCGCTGGGTTCAGGTGTCCGTAAAGTGCCTAAGAACACAACCGACTCGCTAGCGACCAGTTTCGAATCGTTACCCTTCGGTTGGAAGGCGACACACAAACCCAGAAAAACCAAACAAACCTTGAGGCCGAAAATACAATCGAGTCGTGGTTGTTCTGTCGTCTTTGATCGAAGTGATTTTAACCTGAGAAAGACGTTGTTTATAAAGGTTGGAAACCGATTTTATCGTAGCTTCGTGTTCCCACACTGTGCTACATTGGATATGTTGCCTTGGGCGATATTTGTTTCAATAATTGGTTACCATATTAGAGTCGGATATTACTGCAAGTTGATCCACTTTACTCAGCACTATCACTATGTTCAAGTTGATGGTTAATAGCTCATTAGCTGAATATTGTGGCTATAATTAGATGGTTCGATGAAGCACTTAATTTGTTTGAACATACTACCGGGATCGAATCAACAATAAAATAAGTCGATTGTAAATAACCGGTGAGCGATCACGATTGTTGAAACTATAATTCCAATATCAAATTAGGTTTGGCGGCCGCTATATTTATTAAATTATATCCTGTTTTCAATGACGTATTTAACGACTGTTCGTTTTGCCGTCTTTTCCTGTTCCTGTGTAGTGATTTTATTCGCTTGCCATTTTTAAATACTGGGGCAAAAAATGAATAAACTAAAAACTAAAATGTATTGAAGATCCCTCACCGTGCGCTGAAAGTAGAACCAGATAAACAATAGTGATGTCACACTTATAACCACCAACTGTACAAAGACACGGTGTCTAGCCATAATGTACCAACTACATCACTTATTTCAATAGTCTGGTTCGCTTAATATTCACACATTTCTGGGCTCCTTTTCTCTTTCCAATTCTGTTTTAACAGCCAGCGCCACGATACGCACTACAGAGGGAATAGCTTGTGTTGTGAAAGGCTATTTTAACTAGGGGCTACAGAACGTATCCTACTGAACGATAAAACTTCGATGGAACTTATTTAACCAACTATGAACGGATCGTAATGTTGCAACGTTTCAAGCGAACGAACTGAAGCTTTGCTGAACGAGTTTGTTTAGCAGATTCTCTCTTTCTCTCCTATTCTCTCTAAGCTTGTCAGCCTGCTACGTTGCCTCAGATCACAACTCCACTGACATTCTTATTAAACTTTATCAAGGATGTTAAATATTTAACAAATTGTTAATAGTTTATTATTTAAAGTTAAATTAGGCGGCCCCTGGCTAGACCTATATTATTTAAATATAGACGTGTTTTAATGTATTTTTACTTTTTTTTGTTTTCCTATCCTATTTTTGTTTCCTATAGCTGGTCCTGTTGCGTGTTTTTATTTTTAAAAAACATATCTTGTCAGTATTTTCACAAAGGTGAAATGGTAGATTGTACTTTTCACTGTATTTCTTAGGACTAATTTGGCAATTACGTTTTGTGTTACATTTAGTCACAAATCTCATAGAATAAATATCCCAAATAAATAAATTTAATATTTTTAAGTTTTAAAGTGCATATTTACTTGTATACAAAATAATGAAAAATATTTAAATAGAAAATTATTTTATTACACCTTCGCTCATCTATTTTAAGAGTCCGTCACGGTTGAAAAATTACCGGTAAAATTGTTGCTAAGTCCGCGAAATTTTAAAAACAAGTTTCGTTAATTGACAGCGTAATGTCTTGCTAGTTTTAGGGACAATTAGACAAAGTTTTAAGCGTATTTTCTACAGATAGTGCTAACTTAAACTTTAATTTTCTTCTAGGTTTTAAAAGATTATTTAAGGATTTATAAAATAGAACGGAATTTAGCACGAAATTATTATTTTGTAATTACAACCTCAACCTGAATGTATTAAACTTCGATGTGTTTTTCGTGATTTTTTCGGTTTTATTAGGTTTTAACGACCATATTTTATTTAGTTTATCCTTTCAAAATACAGATATTAATGCATTGTCAATGAGAGCTAACAATGCCCTCTATGAGCTCATACTTCAACCCTGGTACTGAAAAGGTTATTCGAGGTCAAAATGTTAAAAAAATCGATTCATGTTTTGTGTTTCCACGATCTCCCAAAGATTTATGGTGAGTTTCTCAATATAAAATGTTACAAGTTGGATAATACCGTTTCTATGTTCAGGTTATACAGATGCGTTCATATAGTTTCTTAAAATATTGTAATTTATTTTTCTATTTCCACTTTCTGTATGCTATATTCAAGTGCGTGTTCTTTCATTGAATAATTATTGTTTTTTAAAGAACAAAAAAAACCTAAATTGACCCCCCGTAGGGACGATACTCCACAAGGAGTAAGCTTCATCATTGGTTTCCAACATTACCCTTGCATGGAGCTGGTGTGTGGGGAACGTTGCATTCGACTGGCGCACAAACATGCCAGACAGGAGGTTGAACGTGGCGCGACGAGTTTCCGTGGATTCCTCGTCGGATCGCTTCGTGTGGTGGAAGGTAGGGAACTGTTGGTTGAAGTTTATATTCCAGGGTTAATTCATAAAGATGGGAATATTAGATAAAATTACAAAACTAGTTAATTATGTCGGGAGCCTCTAAATACTACAGGATCCGCTTGGAGTGCTTGGAGCGCTTAGATTGCTATGGAAAGTAATTCTAACCCTGTCCCAAACACTAATCTTAATCCAGAACTAACTTTAACCCCAACCCTAACATTAATATCATGGCTTTTGTAATTACGAAGTATAGTAAGCGATCCAAGCGATTCAAGCGTTTCGTACGATCCAAGCGGTCCTGTAGTATTTAGAGGTACCGATTATGTCGATGTTAAGACACTTTTAAACTTGATGTTATTAGAATATGATTGGTATGAGTCTTTGTATTTCCGTCTTTATTAGTGCAGAATTGGAATGTGATGATGGAATGCCAACATTATAATGCAACACATATACATTCAGACTGAATGATTCAGTGGATATTACGAATTAAAATTTAATTTTTATAAAATCTGCGTAAATACTTTAATTATAAAGTTTAACAATGGTGATTATGACATCACAGATGAAAGTGGGATAGTGGTCACGCTTGATCGGTTTGACCCAGGCATTGTTGGCACTGATGATGTCATAAAGAGACCATCAGCAATATTACCTGATGACATCATCGTTCCGGTTCAGTTCACGCTCGGTCAACCGGATAATGAGGATGATGTTTACTCATGCACGACCGCTGACTTCAAAACTTCAATTCAGGTTCAACTTCTAAATCTTATATTTCATGACTGATTAAAAAATTATTTGTTTTTAATTTGAAAAATTATTCTAAAAATCGTGAAGCTTATATTTCATGTTTGAGTAAAAAAATAGTAAAAAAGTTTGTTTTTTGTTTAATTTGTAAAAATATTCTGAAAATTCACTTTTTCACTTTTTGTTCCAAATACAAATGAATATGATTCACCCACGGCCCTACATCTTATATTTCATGATTGGGTGAAAAAGTATTTGTTTTATCATTAATTTGTATAAAAATTCACTTTTTCACTTTTTATTCCAAATACAAATGAATCACCCACGCACCCACATTTCATTTCACTGTGTTTTAATCTTTACATTTCATTCGATTCGATTAAAAATGTCTAAATTGTTTTGGCAGGTTTTGCACAAATCGTTGTCTTCACCGAATCTTGATGTTTCAAAATCCCTTCCCATTCATATCCATTGTTACCACACAATGCATGATGATGTCACAGTGGCTGGATTGTTGATACGGTGCACGGGGGTAGTTGCGTCGAACCCAGTTGAGCTCACCCCCATCAAACCCATCTCCGTCATCCCAACTGCGCTTGCGAAGAACCTCGCAGCCCCACTCACATTGTGCGACGGTGGCGGGGGGTGGAAGTCAGGGTGAGTGGCGGGGTTTGTATTGGTTGGCCATGGTTTATAGGGACAACTTACTTGTAGCTAGTCACTGTACAGCAATTACTGTGACCAGCAAAGAAACTTTGGAGTTTTTAAATCTGATGATCTCGCATCAAGCATTTAGTCAGCTTCCTTTAGACTACTGGCCGACTTAACCACTATATCCCGGTTCCATGATAGCTCGGGGTGCTGGAGTAACCGACCTTTCGTTGCCTAAATTCCTGGTCCCAGGGTTACTGTGGAACCCCCCTATTATATTCTTTGTAACGTAGTCATGGGAGTTTTCAACGATATTATTTCCCACCAGGTTTATGACAATGGACCAAACTCGCAAAATTCTTTTGCTTCTTGATTCTGACCCCAAAGTATCCAGGTTACCCACAGTTGGGGTGTGGGTTAGTGGGGTACTTCACCCCTATCACCCCTATGTTCTAATGGCTTGTATACGCTACATGCAATACAATGGACTGCGTGAGAGGTAAGCAATTGAGGGTCACCCTTACCACACAGTGTATAACCTAATTACCCCTTATATAACGACCCCAACACCCAAGATAACCCCCCAGCCCCACCAACCATAACATTACCCTCCCCCACACCCCAAGTATAACCCCCCCACCAACCCCAATATTACCTCCACACCCCTAGTATAACCCCCCACCAACCCCAAGATAACCCCCCACCAACCCCAATATTACCCCCACACCCCT
>CH003418.1:0-18505 GCA_000149265.1 Ciona savignyi
CGGTTGGTTTGTGTCTTTATGGTGGGTTGGTTTGTGTCTTTATGGTAGGTTGGTTTGTGTCTTTATGGTGGGTTGGTTTGTGTCTTTATGGTGGGTTGGTTTGTGTCTTTATGGTGGTTTGGTTTGTGTCTTAATACTTTGTTATTAAATTCATTACATCCTGTGTTTTTCTACCTCATGAACGCTGTCAATCATAATGACGGACAAACAACACATATTGATTGACACATCACATATTGATTGACACATCACATATTGATTGACACATCACCTGCTAATAGTGGTCGCCACCAACTGATGGATCCCCGAACTAGCAGATGACACTAGGGTCGGATCGAACAAAACTTCCGAACACCTCCATAATTCACTCCCCAACTCGATCGTTTGACCATCCGACAGCTCAAATATTTTATCGATTGCTCCATTCTTTACGGCACCTGTGACGTTTCAATTTTTGAGATCACGTCTGAGAGAGATTTACGTGGACTATTCAGTTGTGTCCTTGGGCAAGACACTTTACGGACATTGCCTGAACCCAGCGGATTTATGGGTTCTACCAAATTGAAGGAACGTGTCTATCATACACAACACACTGCAATAGCTCCGGTAACCCGACGATGGGCGCGAGGTAATCTGACGATTTCCCGTTGGGTAACCCCCTTAGTTTCCCACCCACGGGGATAAACATGATCATCCTAACTGCAACACCACGTACCTGCCACCACATGCTCCACGGAGGCAAATCTCTCCTTGATTGATTGAACAAGTTCCATCTGAGGAGTTGTGTTGAGGTTGGCACCTCGTTCCAGGTTGATCAACTTCGCCAAATATTCCCCGACATTCCTCCCTCCGACCTCCATCTATGTGGGTGGGTGGTCAACCGGGGGTGGTGGGTTCGAAGCCATGTGATAGGATATTCATATTTATCCTCGTGAATGGGAAAACGAAGAGGGTTAACACACGGGCAATCGTCAGATCACCTCGCGCCCACCATCGGGTTACCGGAGCTATTGCAGTGTGTTGTATATGATATGCACGTTCCTTCAATTTGGTAGAACTCATTAATCCGCTGGGTTTAGGCAATGTCCGTATAGTGCCTGGCCCAAGGACACAACCGACTAGCTAGCGATTAGTTTAGATCCTTCAACCTACCCGGTGAAATGCTACGCACTAACCAACCAAGCTAAAAGATCTGGGGTATTCATACCAATAGTGGGGGTGGGCGGTGTTTGCCGATGGTGCAACGATGCTGCTTACCATTGGAAGGGTCAAAATGCAGCAAATTTCGGGAGAATAAGAATTCACTTCCGTGTGGAACCTCACACAAGTAACAGGAGTAATAATAGACTCCAGGATTTGGACGTGCCATGTGTATAATAAAAAAAATGATTAAGATTTGTTTTTTAATTGCGCTAAACGTCATTTAGTTTTTTATTATTTGGTGGAGTAAATTCTTATTCGCCCGGATATTTGACCCTGTGTTGGCAATAGGTAGCGTTACAACATCGTCCAACCCCATGTTCAGCATTGGTTTGATCATGTAGCTAATCCGAAGTTTAAATGTTCAACACGTTCATCCTGCTTACCCGCGTCACCGCGTGACGTAGCACGTCGTCATAATAGATGGGAACAACCTCTGTTACGTCATGACCACAATTGACAACGATGGAAACTGATTGGTTGGAGGAATAAGCGCTCAACAGTGATTGGTTGCGGAGACAAATGGCGGGAAATCTTAAACTTTCAAATAGAACCTGCCAATTATGACGTGTGTTATATAATATGACGTCATAACATTACTTTTACGTGTATTATGACGCGTTTAGTAAGTTGTGACGTCACCTCAGCCATTCTTTCGCGTTGTTTTTTGTCAATCGACGCTTGTTCCGTCACTAATATCGGATGTTGCGTCATATCTACGTCATCATCGATGACGTCATCCCACACGTCACGCATGGCTTCCCAATTGGTGATTTTCCCGCCTAAATATTTGAATATTGTTATCACATTGTTACGTCATATTTTTCCGCCTAAATATTTGAATATTGTTATCATATTGTTACGTCATATTTTCTCGCGTGAATATTTAAATATGTTGTTACGTCATAATATTTTAGAATCGCCTATGACGCAACCTCGCATTGGGTGATGCAGGTTCAATGTAGCATGACGGTCGATGGCTACGTCACCGATGAACTTTGACCCCAGCGCCTCTCGCCATGCCTCGCTCGCTTCCGCCCTCCAACGGCCGACTATATTCCGCGCGGTGGCGCTAGGAGCGAAATCTCCCGCCCACCCGAACCGCACTCGATGCGATCCATTATCAACCACAAGAGGTCGCTGCAGAGATAAAGGACGGTTCGTGGGCGTCGGAGAAGATCGGATTTTTTCGGAAGTTTTCGTGGATTCGTCGACAACTTCCGGAATATCTTCGGAACTTTTCGGATCGTCTTCGGAATCCGATAGATCGGAAAAGTTTTCGTCCAAATCCATCTTCAGTCTGTCTCTCCATTCTGCGGTAACAATCTCATGTTATGACGTCACAAACAATGCACGCGAATTACCTGTCGTCACGGTTGGTTTGAAGTTCATCGGACCGCGAAGAGCAGTGTCTTTGTTCGAATTATTATTGGAATTGAAATCGCTGCCCGTCGCGATATCTTCGGTATTGACGTCATTATCTACGTCACCAGTGACGTCATTTGCTACGTCATCGGTGACGTCACGTTTGGATTTATCGAGTTCTTCGAAGACCATCTCGCTGAGACTCTTCCCATCATCGGGCTCGGGCAATCTGTACAACTCTGACAAATCGCTGATCTGACGGGCTGGTTTCACCGGAGATGACGTAGTGCTGACGTCATTGCTTTCGTCATAAGCGGGATTGTGGAACGCGAACTTGGAGCCGTTCTCTGTGGAGGTAACTCGAGTGAGCATTGACCCGTGGTAGCCAAAGTCCGACAGATTAGTCTGGTGGTTTAGTGCGTCGCCTTTCAATCGAAAGGTTGCAGGTGCGAAACTGGTCGCTAGCTATTCGGTTGTGTCCTTGGGCAAGGCACTTTACGGACATTGCCTGAACCCAGTAGATTGATGGGTTCTGCCAAATTGAAGGAACGTGTATATCATACACAACACACTGCAATAGCTCCGGTAACTCGACGATGGGCGTGAGGTGATCTGACGATTGCCTGTGTGTTAACCCCCTCGGTTTCCCCATTCACAGAGATCAACATGAATATCCTATCCTTCTGGGTTGTGGGTGAAAGTAACTACTTTCAGTTTCATTCAGCTGGCTATATTGAATGTTTATTGTTACGTCATATTTGATATTCCGTGATGTGAAAGCAAATATGACGCACGTTACGTCACTTCCGCAAAAATAACGTTACATCCGTTCAAACATTCCATAGGAAACATAGATATCAAGCAAACCACTCAAGCGTGGAGCAAACTTACTCGTATCTTGGTGTGTTACGTCATTTCCGTTCGTATTTGTGACGTCATTACCTTTGAACATAAAACATTATTTTGTTACGTCACATACAAAATAGATTCGTAAATTACGTCACAGCAAGCATTGTGACTTGTCTTCAGTGCTCAGTGGAGCGGAACCAACTGTGAAATTTTTCCTCGAAATTCCAAAAAAGGCTCGCGCGGTTCTTCGCACTTACAAAACAAAGGCTGTCTATGACGTAACAACGTGTTGTGCAAAGTAATATGAAACGAGAAATAAAATTTTAGCGACAAATCGCGATTCGAGGTCGAAATTGCCCAAGTTCCCATGACAATGGAGAATAACAATGGAAACCAATTAATTCACTCCGCGATTCATCTATTGTCGCGATATTTCACGGAAAACATGATTTCCGGTTTAACACGTCATAGATGAGCCATACTTACGTCATAAACACAGAACAATAATAACAATAGAAACAATCGGGTCACCTTTGTTAATTAAACAGCAACAACACTTGGAAAGAATCAACTTTTTTAAACTCATTTTGAATTCTAAACATCTGTGAAAGAATGATTAAAATGCTGGGTAATGACATCAATATAAGTCGCAATAATTCCATCGAAACTAAACATCACATTAAATATCAGACCGAAGGTTAAGTCCATGCAAACTCCTGCTTTATTTACAACTTCTAATCATTAATTTAACAAATCACTGTTTGTTCAACTTAAATCCAGCAGTTTCACTTCTACAAATAACAGCGCACTAATCGGGGATTAAACTGCAAATTCCCCAAATTATGAACCCAAACCACCTAAACAAGCAATTACGAACGAAATTAGCTACAATAGTGAAACAACTGTAATCAAACTTGAGAAATGCGCCATAAACCTGGCCATAACACACCGCACGCCCCAGGGCTCACACTATTATTAGCTCAACTTCAAACTTTTTCTCATTTTTCTCACAATCGCTGCGTAAATATTCGAACAAATATTTATTCTCCGTTTAAACACAGATTAACAAATAACTGGTTCTATGACGTCACTATACATTTGTTATAATATAAGGTCTAATAAAATGATTA
The DNA here is from genome assembly GCA_000149265.1 of Ciona savignyi. Classification (NCBI taxonomy): domain Eukaryota; kingdom Metazoa; phylum Chordata; class Ascidiacea; order Phlebobranchia; family Cionidae; genus Ciona; species Ciona savignyi. The sequence goes on from CH003418.1 coordinate 4,545, forward strand.
TGACGACACAATCTCAACTGATGAATTTGATTCACAGCGCGCAGCACGAAAACGCGTCAACTTCTCGCTAAAATTTCTAAATCACTTACGTCACAGAAGGCATTTTGATGCAAAATTGCCTCGAATTCCATCAGTCTAGTGTTGCTCTCGAGCACCGTCTAGCGGACGCTATTTATAATTAAATAACAAACGGCCGTTGCTTCTGCGAAATATGTAGTTGAATAGTTTTGCTTCACCGCGCTTCCTATAATAACAGCTGACTTGTCGCCAAAGAAGGGAGTCGGATCCACAACTGAAGGGTGGCAGGATCGAAACCAGCAGCATTTTAATGTTTTTAAATCAAGTTTCCTTGCTTTTTTCTTCATACACACCACACTGCAATAGCTCCGGTAACCCGATGGTGGGCGCAAAGTGATTTGACTTCAGTGCCTCGCCTTTCAACCGAGGAATTGTCAAATATATAATTTGGTAAGCGTGCTTGCCTGTTGCCTCAGTGGTGAAGACACTTAGTAGTTATTACGTGGAAGTATGTAGATTAAAAGTTTGAACAAAAATTCATAAGATAATCATACACTACCCGTATTATAACGTCACTTGTATGTTCAATTGCATATGTATTGGGGTATCGGAGTGTTCATTTCACTTCACTTGTCGTCACTAAATCGCCAACACACACACACACACGCACGCACGCACGCACACGCACACGCACCCACATATGACGTATGTATAATACACACACACGACCCAAGGTCTCCAGTTCGATATCCAGCTCGCCCAATATTACAAATGTCGATTCACGTATGGGTACGAACCGAAAGTCACCAAATGAGGTGACGTCATTAAACTACACCCGGTAAGTCACATCACGGCATTGTGACGGAATATCCGGAAAGTTATAAAATTTTTATTCGTCATGAAAGTTGTTTATAGCATCATAGATTGGAGAGCATAAGCTGGTTAAAAGCGAATTATCTTCTGTTTAGCTGGTCGGAGTGGCGCAGTGGTCAGGTATTGCAGTTTGTTCTGTGTCTTCTATGGTAGTTGTAGATGCAGGTTCGAGTCTCACTGCGCGCACTATAATGTCAGTTGCTATTAGGGAGAAGCTATTTGACTTTCGATAACAAAAATATCGGTTGCTGGAGCTATTACAGTGTGGATGGTTGGTTCATTTATATCCTCGTGGGTGGGAAGCCAGGCTTTATCCACGGGTATCGTAAGACACCTCATGTCCACAGTCGAGTTGCTGGAGCTATTACAGTGTGTGGACGGTTGGTTCATTTATATCCTCGTGGGTGGGAAGCCAGGCTTTATCCACGGGTATCGTAAGACACCTCATGTCCACAGTCGAGTTGCTGGAGCTATTACAGTGTGTGGATGGTTTGGTTCATTTATATCATCGTGGGTGGGAATCCAGGCTTTATCTACGGGTATCGTAAGACACCTCATGCTTACAGTCGAGTTGCTGGAGCTATTACAGTGTGTGGACGGTTGGTTCATTTATATCTTCGTGAGTGGGAAGCCAGGCTTTATCCATGGGTATCGTAAGACACCTCATGTCCACAGTCGAGTTGCTGGAGCTATTACAGTGTGTGGATGGTTGGTTCATTTATATCCTTGTGGGTGGGAAGCCAGGCTTTATCCACGGGTATCGTAAGACACCTCATGCTCACAGTCGAGTTGCTGGAGCTATTACAGTGTGTGGATGGTTGGTTCATTTATATCCTCGTGGGTGGGAAGCCAGGCTTTATCCACGGGTATCGTAAGACACCTCATGTCCACAGTCGAGTTGCTGGAGCTATTACAGTGTGTGGATGGTTTGGTTCATTTATATCATCGTGGGTGGGAATCCAGGCTTTATCTACGGGTATCGTAAGACACCTCGTGCTTACAGTCGAGTTGGTGGAGCTATTACAGTGTGTGGATGGTTGGTTCATTTATATCCTCGTGGGTGGGAAGCCAGGCTTTATTCACGGGTATCGTAAGACACCACATGCCCACAGTCGAGTTGCTGGAGCTATTACAGTGTGTGTGGATGGTTGGTTCATTTATATCCTCGTGGGTGGGAAGCCAGGCTTTATTCACGGGTATCGTAAGACACCACATGCCCACAGTCGAGTTGCTGGAGCTATTACAGTGTGTAGATGGTTGGTTCATTTATATCCTCGTGGGTGGGAAGACAGGCTTTATCCACGGGTATCGTAATACACCTCATGCCCATAGTCGAGCTGCTGGAGCTATTACAGTGTGTGGACGGTTGGTTCATTTATATCCTCGTGGGTGGGAAGCCAGGTTTTATCCACGGGTATCGTAATACACCTCATGCCCATAGTCGAGTTGCTGGAGTTATTACAGTGTGTGGATGGTTGGTTCATTTATATCCTCGTGGGTGGGAAGACAGGCTTTATCCACGGGTATCGTAAGACACCACATGCCCACAGTCGAGTTGCTGGAGCTATTACAGTGTGTAGATGGTTGGTTCATTTATATCCTCGTGGGTGGGAAGACAGGCTTTATCCACGGGTATCGTAATACACCTCATGCCCATAGTCGAGCTGCTGGAGCTATTACAGTGTGTGGACGGTTGGTTCATTTATATCCTCGTGGGTGGGAAGCCAGGTTTTATCCACGGGTATCGTAATACACCTCATGCCCATAGTCGAGTTGCTGGAGTTATTACAGTGTGTGGATGGTTGGTTCATTTATATCCTCGTGGGTGGGAAGCCAGGTTTTATCCACGGGTATCGTAATACACCTCATGCCCATAGTCGAGTTGCTGGAGTTATTACAGTGTGTGGATGGTTGGTTCATTTATATCCTCGTGGGTGGGAAGCCAGGTTTTATCCACGGGTATCGTAATACACCTCATGCCCATAGTCGAGTTGCTGGAGTTATTACAGTGTGTGGATGGTTGGTTCATTTATATCCTCGTGGGTGGGAAGACAGGCTTTATCCATGGGTATCGTAAGACACCTCGTGCTTACAGTCGAGTAGGTGGAGTTATTACAGTGTGTGGATGGTTGGTTCATTTATATCCTCGTGGGTGGGAAGCCAGGATTTATCCAAGGGTATCGTAAGACACCTCATGTTAATATCTGAGATAACATTTACTAGAAGCATTTCAACAGGAATCTACTTTAGATATTAAAATAAATGGATCCTTTCCCGCTGACGAACATGACCACAGTGATGCCCCTGGCGACAATGGCGCCCACGGGGTTGGCGCCTACCACTCCCTTTATATATCCCCACACCCACCACGTACCCAGCCATCAGCCAGACTGGTAGTGGTTCGGGGGAATTAGAAACTCCCATTCAGACGACAAGCCTCATAACTACTATGGCTGCCTTGACATTACTCACTACAGCATCAAGCAGGAATTTCACAAGTATGAGTTTGTTGCCTAACTGTTTAATAGTTTCCGCATTAGAGGTCGGTCTATACAATCTGGAGGTAACACGTTGAGAATCTGTTAGGTAGGAGGGAAGCGTTTCAAATATTTGGACCCAATGGTGTTGCTGTTGCAACGCAAAGTCTAACAAGTTGTCGTAACTGCTTTGTTCATCAGCAGTGAATAGCACAGGATGACGTAGCTTGTTGGTTGGCTGGTAGAAAGCATTTGGAGTGGATAGGATAGAATATTCATGTTTATCCCCGTGAATGGGAAAACCAAGGGGGTTAACACACGAGCAATCGTCAGATCACCTTGCGCCCATCGTCGGGTTACCGGAGCTTATTGCAGTTTGTTGTGTATGATTCGCTAGTCCTTTAATTTGGTAAAACCTATTAATCCACTGGGTTTGTGCAATGTCCTTTAAATGCCTTGGACAACCGACTAGCTGGAGATCAGTTTCGAATCCGCAACCCTTTGGCTGAAAGGCGACACACTAACCGACCGGAATAATCGGTCGGACATGGGTTGGGACTCAGGGGTTCCAGCCCACTTTCGTTGGTATCGTGTAAAGACCAAACCCCAGTTACGTCACAATAATACCATTCACAATAGCAATTTTTGAATCACAGACGTTCAGCCAAAGAAACATTACGTTTCTGGTGCAAACGTGATTCTACATTTTGACAAGTCCTACACCTACCAGCAAGCAATCGACACCTGTATTCACCACAAAGCAAGACTTCTCTACAACACAACCATCAACCGACGACTTCTAGAAACCGCACTTTTCATGGCGCTTAGACCTAGATTTTCTCGGGTTTGTCACGTCACTTACACCTCTGTGATGATTTCATTGTGACATCACCAAACCATTCCAGGCGATTTTAACTGCAACCAAATTTTGGATCATCCCCGGAAATTACAGCCGGGTAACCCCCCAGTCAGAACCTTGTATAACAGCAATAGATACAAGAAATCTGCACTCGAATACCCCGTGTACATCCAAAAACCAGTTTTTCTGCATTATGAAGATGCCAGGTGATTGCTAAGATCTCTAGTTTTCCAACCCTGGCCTGGATTCGAACCCAGAATCCATGGTTCTCGAACTCTGGCCTGGATTCGAACCCAGGATCCCTGGTTCTCCAACCCTGGCCTAGATTTGAACCCAGGATCCCTGGTTTTCCAACCCTGGCCTGGATTCGAATCCAGGATCCCTGGTTCTCCAACCCTGGCCTGGATTCGAACCCAGAATCTCTGGTTCTTAAACACTAGCATGAATTCGAACCCAGGATCCCTGGTTCTCCAACCCTGGCCTGGATTCGAACCCAGGATCCCTGGTTCTCCAACCCTGGCCTGGATTCGAACCCAGAATCCCTGGTTCTCCAACCCTAGCCTGGATTCGAACCCAGGATCCCTGGTTCTCCAACCCTGGCCTGGATTCGAACCCAGGATCGCTGGTTCTCCAACCCTGGACTAGATTCTAATTCAGGATCCCTGGTTCTCTAACCCTAAGCATGGATTCGAACCCAGGATCCCTGGTTCTTCAACCCTGGCCTGGATTCGAACCCAGGATCCCTGGTTCTCCAACCCTGGCCTAGATTTGAACCCAGGATCCCTGGTTTTCCAACCCTGGCCTGGATTCGAATCCAGGATCCCTGGTTCTCCAACCCTGGCCTAGATTTGAACCCAGAATCCCTGGTTCTCCAACCCTGGACTAGATTCTAATTCAGGATCACTGGTTCTCCAACCCTGGTCTGGATTCGAACCCAGGATCCCTGGTTCTCCAACCCTGGCCTAGATTTGTACCCAGGATCCCTGGTTTTCCAACCCTGGCCTGGATTCGAATCCAGGATCCCTGGTTCTCCAACCCTGGCCTAGATTCGAACCAATGATCCCTGGTTCACCAACCACACGATACCTCCTCACAACAGATTGCTACCCCGAGTACAACTCGACGTGCGGACCCCATGGTCGGTGTCGTGTGGTGGACAGTGGGTTTGCGATTTGCTCGTGCAACTACGGCTTCCGGTCAACAAGCAAATACGGCTGCTTGGACATCAACGAATGCTCCAGTCCCAAGAGCAACTCATGCTTTCGTGGCTTCGGGCGCCGAACACCCCCCGCCACATGCATCAACTATCCTGGAGGCTACGGTTGTCTCTGCCCGACCGGCTTGGCAGCCTTGCAGTACTCGTGCGGGTGTAAGTTCCTTCTTTATGTATGAAATCCGACCGAATAGCTTGGTGGGTTGGTCTGTCGCCTTTCAGTCGGAAGGTTTGCAGATTCGAAACTGGTGGGCGCGAGATAATCTGACGATTACCCGTGTGGTAACCTTCTTGGTTTTTCCATTCACTGGGGATAAACATGAATATCCCCGAATGATTGTGGTAAAATGTAGAGTTATTTAAACAATTCCCATGGGTTGGCGCGTATCACAGTGGTTATTAAAATGAAATGCTGAGTTTCTCGTCGAATACAAAGGTGACGCGAAACATCGCAGATCGAGTGACGATGATGCAACACTTCGCCACAAGGGGGCTCTCGTCACCCAACAGCCCGACTCTGCATGGCGACCCGGCCTTACCGACGTCATTACAAGTATTGCTTCAAAACTACACAACATCGTTGATTCGAGTCCAAGTGGTGGAATGGATCCCAAATGCCACCACTACCACCATCACCTATGACGTGTTCAGCACACACGCGTCCGTGGGAGCAACTTCCATCGTCGAGTTCTTCAAGGAAGCGAAACGAAGGGACGCCGTGTTCTTCACAAGATACAGAGGGGCAACTGTGCCATACAAAGGTAACGACATTAATCATATGATTGCCTTGTTCACCCGACCGTGGACACAAGGTAATCCGATGATTGCACTTGCGAGAAAGACTTCTGCGTTTATCCATCATGGGCAATAAGCATAACTACGCCCGAATCCTGCTGCATTTATTCGATGTCGCCTTATACCACCTTGCTTTGTCATGTCGGTTTTGCGCCTATTTAGCCGGACATTGCTTAAACCCAGCGGATTAATGGGTTTTACTAAATTGAAGGAACGTGTGAATCATATACAACACACTGCAATAGCTCCGGTAACCCGACGGTGGGCGCGAGGTGATCTGACGATTGCCCGTGTGGTAAATCCCGTGGTTTTCCCATTCACTGGGATAAACATGAATATCCTATCCTATCCTAAGACCTTCCTTAGTAAATAAAATCTACCAAAATTCAACCCAACCGACCCAAAGAAACCCGTTTACACACAGCACCACCAAACTGCCACAGAGAAGTCATCGAATCCCCATTCAGCCGAGCTTTCTACAATTTCCCGGTCACCAGGGTTGGGGATTTCGCACTGGATATCGAGAATTGCACGCGAGGTTTATTGTGGCGGTGGTTGTTTGTCTGATTGGGAATTGGGGGTGTGGTTGTGGTAGTGTGTAATTGGGGGAGGGGGGATGGTTGGGAAGGGTGTGGTTGGGGGCTTGGTAAGGGGAGGGGCAATAAAGGTATACAGTACAGTTTATTTGTGTTGGGAGGTGTTTGGGTTCATTAAGTAGAATCCCATCACCATGTATGACGTAACAACCGTCGTTATGACACAACATAACCTAGTTCTGGAATGTTAGTATTGTGACGTAACATTTAGAATCACTTTGCAGTGAGCTTACTAAGTTTAATTTACACCCAGAGTTTAATTTATTAATAGATATTAATTTTTTCTTCTACTGTAGTGAGCGCTTAATAAGTTTAATACCCATACATAAGTGAATCAAACAGAAGAACACTTGTGTCTTTATCTCACACAGTGTTGTTTTCCTTTTATTGTGAAAATATTATTAGTTTTACGGCTCCCAGTGATATTTATTTATTGGAATATCGGTTAAAATGGCTCCTTATGTGCAAAAGTTGCCAACCCTTGGTTAAAGTATCGGGTATTCTCTCTGAGACAAAGTTTCACCCAAAGCCCTTCATTTGCAGGAACAACCTATGGAATGATTGAATGTGTTGCGCCTGTCAACCCAGGGTTGTCACCTTATTTCGACCGCTCCACCCTGGTCGAAATCAAGTGCAACGCAACTCTACCGAACCTGCTACCTCCCTCCGTGCAGGTAACATTTCCAATTTCAATACTAGATTATTCCAACTACCGGATTATATTGGATATTCCGACAATTCAACCCACTTTACGCTTAAGTATTCCGGTTAGCTTGGTGGGTTAGTGCCTCGCTTTTTAGAGAAAGGAGTGCAAGTTCGAAATTGGACGCTATCTAGTCGATTTTACCGATGGAAAAGACACAGCGATATTGCAAGAAACCAAGCGGGTTAACGGGTTATTTTAAATTGAAAAAAAAACGTGTAAATCACACACAACACATAGCTCTGGTAACCCGACTTTTCAAAGTCCTTTAATTCCGTGCACAACCGCCGACACCATGTCCTGCAATCCACCAGGTCCCAGACAAAACTAAGATCGCCGCCAAAGTTGGAACGACGCTTCAGCTTTTAAATGCTATGACGTCACCAAAGTATTTTCACTCCGTTATGACATCACCAAGTGAAGCGACCGCTATTGTTGGGAGGTTAACCAAAGACGTCACGGATTATGACATCACAGTAAGGACTATTTGCACATAGTACATGTCTTACGATACCCGTGGATAAAGCCTGGCTTCCCACCCACGAGGATATAAATGAACCAACCATCAACACACTGTAATAGCTCCAGCAAGTCGACTGTGGGCATGAGGTGTCTTACGATACCCGTGAATAAAGCCTGGCTTCCAACCCACGAAGATATAAATGAACCAACCATCCACACACTGTAATAGCTCCAGCAAGTCGACTGTGGGCATGAGGTGTCTTACGATACCCGTGAATAAAGCCTGGCTTCCAACCCACGAGGATATAAATGAACCAACCATCCACACACTGTAATAGCTCAGCAACTCGACTGTGAGTATGAGGTGTCTTACGATACCCTTGGATAAAGCCTGGCTTTCCACTCATGAGGATATAAATGAACCAACCACCCACACACTGTAATAGCTCCAGCAACTCGACTGTGGGCATGAAGTGTCTTACGATACCCGTGGATAAAGCCTGGCTTCCCACCCATGAGGATATAAATGAACCAACCATCCACACACTGTAATAGCTCCAGCAACTCGACTGTGGGCATGAAGTGTCTTACGATACCCGTGGATAAAGCCTGGCTTCCCATCCACGAGGATATAAATGAACCAACCATCCACACACTGTAATAGCTCCAGCAACTCGACTGTGAGCATGAGGTGTCTTACGATATCCGTGAATAAAGCCTGGCTTCCCACCCACGAGGATATAAATGAACCAACCATCCACACACTGTAATAGCTCCAGCAACTCGACTGTGGACATGAGGTGTCTTACGATACCCGTGGATAAAGCCTGGCTTCCCACCCACGAGGATATAAATGAACCAACCATCCACACACTGTAATAGCTCCAGCAACTCGACTGTGGGCATGAGGTGTCTTACGATACCCGTGGATAAAGCCTGGCTTCCCACCCACGAGGATATAAATCAGTGTTTCCCAACCCGAGTCCGCGGTCTCAAATGAGTCCGTGGAAGGTATAAATGAGTCCGCAAGCTCATCAACAATTTGCAAAACTGTTATTTGTTTTTGATCCTTATAAACAGAAGTGATATGTTTTATCAACGAGAGATTGTAACTCAAGGTAATTTTAAGTTTGCAACCAACTGATTTTAAGTAACTAAATGGAAGTTTATTATTCATAGCACTCGCTTTGGTTGTTCCGTAATACCGTAGTGGCTGAATAACCTTTTTTCATATGGTCCTTAGAAAGTTTTGTAGTGCTCTGTAGTGTATCGTATGCACATAGTCCAGTTACGCTACACTTATGACTTACGCTAATTGAAAATTGATGCACTTTGAGTCCGCAAAGACTTTCGCTGGTAAGGAAATAGTCCGCGACCAAAAAAGGTTGGGAAACGCTGATATAAATGAATTAACCAACCCACCACGCACACAGGTAAACAAGCCACAAATGAGATGCTTGGTATCGGTCGCCAACAACATCTACACATCAACAAGGAACCCGAACGTGTTGGTTCGTTCATTGAGCACATTCGCTTCCCACCTCGACCTTGAGCACGGGGACACCTTCAATTATGTATCCGATAATATTGTTTCTATGGTAAGTTTCGAGGCCTCAATGGACACATCCCCAAGAACGCTTTGTATTGAATTGGCCGCGTTAACCATTTGACCACACGACCGACGCCTTTTTTTCCCACAACTGCATTTAATGGCTCAAACATTTCAGCCCGGCTGGTTAGTCTGGCGGATTAGTGCGTCGCTTTTCAGCCAAAGGGTTGCAGATACGAAACTGGTCGCAAGCTAGTCGGCAGTGTCCTTGGGCAATGCCCTTTACGGACATTGCCTAAACTCACGGATTAATTGGTTTTATCAAATTAAAGGAATTTGTGAATCATACATTACACACTGCAATAGCTCCGGTAACCCGACAGTGGGCGCGAGGTGATCTGACGATTTCCCGTGTGTTAACCCCCTTGGTTTTCCCATTCACGCGGATAAACATGAATATCCTATCCTATTACGCACGATATTCCTCGTTGTACCGACCTCGGGTTATATTCACCACATACCTCTAAATCTCAGGTTCAACATCGGGATGTCAACAGCATTGGAAACTATTCCGACATTCCATTCGTCGATTCGAATTCAAACGCACCAATCACAGCGGCCATACCAGGTGAAGCGTTGCGGAAAGCGGCAAACGGATCGCGTGCGGATGTGGACGTAAACGTTGCGTTCTTCTTGTTCAAAGATTCGGCGTGGTTTCCCCCGTCTAGTGGGGCCCGGTACAACGTCAGTCAGGTGGGACCTTTATTTACTAATCTCAAGAAAAAAATAATACTATGAAAACACTCGTTGCCTTGGTAAAATAGCAGAGTCCTATTTTCCCCGTGATTGGGAAAACCAAGGGGTTAACACACGGGCAATCGTCAGATCACCACGCGCCCACCGTCGGGTTACCGGAGCTATTGCAGTGTGTTGTGTATGATAGACACGTTCTTTCAATTCGGCAGAATCCATTAGTAAATTGGGCTTAAGCGACGCTGCATTGCCTAGTTAGCCACCCGTATGGAACTTTCGGCTGATAAGCGACGCACTAACCCACCAGACTAATCTATCGGACAAAAATTGTTGTTCTTATCTTCACAAGACGAATATGATTCAAAGTATCGGTGTACGATTCCCCAATACTTCGTTACCAAAGCAATGAAACTTTTTATAAAAGTAAAAAGAGAAAAACTATGAAAATGTACGTGGTATTTATGGGCAATATCATCAGTAACAGCTTTTCCCTCCCCAGGTTTTATTGGCTCAAGTTAACTTGACGTCAGTGCATGGTCTGCAGCAGCCATTCCGATACCATCTCACCCTCCCTAAGAAACTCGATCCAAAGGTTTGGAATAGTTGAAAAGGTTTAACATAACAATCGTTGTATTAAACCAGGGAAAGTTTCGAGCACATGAGTGGTCCGTCAATTGGACCGTTTTTATATGGAAATTGACATCTTACCCTCCAAGTTTCCGTTTTTATTGTTCCGGATAGCGCCCGTCAGCTCCACCACTGGCTAGAGCTAGATAGTTAGGATAGAATATCATCAGATCACCTCGCGCCCATCGTCGGGTTACCGGAGTTATTACAGTGTGTTGTATATGATATAAACGTTCCTTCAATTTGGTAGAACCCATTAATCCACTGGGTTCAGGCAATGTCCGTTAAATGTCTTGCCCAAGGACACAACCGAATAGCTAGCGACCAGTTTCGCACCTGCAACCTTTTGACTAACCGGTCCGGCTCTTCGAAGTTGTAACTACGAAGATAGAATTCACAGATAACGAACAACTATATTTGGTGCAGACGCGGCGGATATACAGGTGCGGATACTGGAACGAGGCGACGCTTGATTGGTCGTTCGATGGTTGCTACGCAACCGGGTTGCCAGGGGATTTGGGCTGCGAGTGTGATCACATGACCAGTTTTGCGTTGCTTATGGTGAGACTATGTCGTCATAATCCCATATTTGTGTCACAAAAGTCCATTATCAATAAGCAAAACACAAATCTCCCGAAACGTGCATCGATTCGCAGCTTTTATTTCCTCCCGATGTTCCCAACTCATTTTGGAGGCAAAAGAGATGTGGGGGTCTTCCTTATTTTGCTTAGTTGAGGCTTGGGTTTGCGCCTTGTGCTTGCACTAATTCTGGCATGAGGTTGCCCCAACTAACATACCTCAGCCATGACTAAAATAGATGGCAATCCGGACTCCATAAAAAACTTCTTTATTGATATATTGCAATCTGATACAATACAATTCGTACAGTTAAACTGGTTCATTATACATGCTTGAAGATATCATCTTCAAGCAGGCAGTGCTTGTCTACATTTCAGAACGCGTTTTTGATAATAATTAATGCAAAAACTTTATACACAAAACATCAGCTTGCAAAACGTATGGCATGGGGATTATATCCCGTTGACACGCACAGGAAGTGAGAACGGGTTTTTAGAACATGCGCAAGCTGTGCAGAATGCAATTATGGCTTACTAAAACAATTTAACAAAGCTTAATATAATAAGCAACAAATATTACACAAGCCGCGACCTTGCTACAGAGACGATTTCAAACAATCTTCCCTTTCATCATGACTTTGCATGTTTGTCAACAGCAATTGGCAAACAAAGCACATATTTTCCCATCTCTACACACAGTATTCTCACATTTCCTGCGTTTTACCCCAAACATCGTACTACATGAAATTAATATTTTGTTTCAACAGCAAGAATTCCCGAGTCCCCCTGACTTTGCGTTGCGCATCGTTGGGAAGATTTGCATTTCGATTTCCATCGTGTGTTTCGCTCTGATTATCATCATTCATCTCAATTATCCGTAAGTTGGCTGTGAGCATGAGGTGTATTACTGTGCTCGACTGTGGGCAGGAGGTGTATTACTGTGCTCGACTGTGGGCAGGAGGTGTATTACTGTGCTCGACTGTGGGCATGAGGTGTATTGCTGTGCTCGACTGTGGGCATGAGGTGTATTACTGTGCTCGACTGTGGACATGAGGTATATTACTGTGCTCGACTGTGGGCGTGAGGTGTATTACTGTGCTCGACTGTGGGCATGAGGTGTATTGCTGTGCTCGACTGTGGGCATGAGGTGTATTACTGTGCTCGACTGTGGACATGAGGTATATTACTGTGCTCGACTGTGGGCGTGAGGTGTATTACTGTGCTCGACTGTGGGCATGGGGTGTATTACTGTGCTCGACTGTGGGCATGAGGTGTATTACTGTGCTCGACTGTGGGCATGAGGTGTATTACTGTGCGTGACTGTGGGCATGAGGTGTATTACTGTGCTCGACTGTGGGCATAAGGTGTATTACTGTGCTCGACTGTGGGCATGAGGTGTATTACTGTGCTCGACTGTGGGCATAAGGTGTATTACTGTGCTCGACTGTGGGTATGAGGTGTATTACTGTGCTCGACTGTGGGCATGAGGTGTATTACTGTACTCGACTGTGGGTATAAGGTGTATTACTGTGCTCGACTGTGGGCATGAGGTGTATTACTGGGCTCGACTGTGGGCATAAGGTGTATTACTGTGCTCGACTGTGGGCACGAGGTGTATTACTGTGCTCGACTGTGGGCATGGGGTGTATTACTGTGCTCGACTGTGGGCATGGGTGAATTACTGTGCTGGACTGTGGGCATGAGGTGTATTACTGTGCTTGACTGTGCGCATGAGGTGTATTACTTTGCTCGACCGTGGACATGAGGTGTATTACTGTGCTGACTGTGGGCATGAGGTGTATTACTGTGCTCGACTGTGGGCATGAGGTGTATTACTGTGTTCCACTGTGGGCATGGGGTGTATTACTGTGCTCGACTGTGGGCATGAGTTGTATTACTGTGCTCGACTGTGAGGAACGAATAATTTATCGGTACATTTTTATTTTAAAAACGATGGTGTATAGCGGCTCGTTGGTATAGGGGTATGATTCTCGCTTCGGGTGAGAGAGGTCCCGGGTTCAATTCCCGGACGAGCCCGATTCATTTTTTTAAACCATTTGACCTTACGATGAGAATATTAACATATTTATAATCTACGGTTTATCTGACACATTGTATTTTTTATTTGCAAAGTAGGTAGTTGTAAAATGTCATTTATTTTTTGTGCGAACATCTTGGTTCATAGACATCATGAACAATTTATCCCATCATATTAGATGGAATGCAGTTTATCAAATTCATTTTAGAAAATCGCAGAAATTATAGTTTGATATATTTAAATACTCACCTCAACGACCACGTTTTGAATCCGTTTTACTATCTCGTTTAATAATAATTCGTTTGGTTAGGAACGATTAATTTATCGATAAATTTTTATTTTGAAAACGATGTTGTATGGCGGCTCGTGTGGTCTAGGGGTATGATTCTCGCTTCGGGTGCGAGAGGTCCCGGGTTCAAT